>JAKCPB010000936.1:0-110519 GCA_021442155.1 Cymbidium sinense
AAATCAAATAAAGTAAGTAGAGTAAGGGATTTAGTGCCCTTATCCACAGATACAACTCTTCTACCATTAGAAGAGGAGCTAGCAGAAGAGGTTGTAGCTACAACGGTGGAGAGAGTACTGGACTCGGACGGTGGCTGCGCTATTGGACTATCCTGGGCAAGTATGGTGAGTTGTCGCTTACCTGGCTATCACCTTCCCTCGAAGTTATCCTTTATAACTAGCAAACCTTCCTTGGTGTTGGAGGTTTGAGCTACTTCCAAGCACCTATAAGGAAAGCTTCATCTTAAGAAATAATCTTCTTAGAGGTTCGGATAGGGAGATATACTAATTCTTTGGTCTTAAGAGGATTGTAAGTATCCCAAGGATTACTCTAGTAATTGGATGGTTGTCTAATAAGTATTTCTTAGAGATAACTATGGCTCTCAAATTGCTTCAATCTAGTCCTTAAAAGTGATACAATCCTCTAAGACATGGCCTAACATGGTAGGGGCAATAGCTAGATCATCACTCTGCCCACTTCCTCTCCTCTTAGGCTTTAGAATAAAGTCAAGTTTCTTTAAGAGATTCTTAAATATTTTCCTAACTACCTCCCTTTTGAATGAATATGGCTTATTCAGTCTATCGAGAAGAGTGGGTGGAAAGTAGCTACCTTCTAATGAATATGAATACCGCTGCTGGGTAGGCTACTGAGGTGCTAGAACTTGTCGTTGTGGTGGATGCGGTGGCTAATATGATGGCCAAGGTGGTGGAAGAGTAGGTGGCAAAGGAGGTTGTTGAGCTCGTAGTCTCTCATACTAAACTCTAGCTGGTTTCTTCCCCATCCACTGACACAATTATCCTTGGCTTCTTCTCGAACACCTTCAGTGGCTTGGGCCGAGATGATTGGTCGGGAAAGGGCAACTATTTGACTTCCTCTTATAGGCTAACTGCCTTATTGTTTAATTTCTCGATGCTTTGATGGTAAAGCCCTTAGGCATGAAGGCATCGCCATGAATATTCTTGAGAAGAATCTCAATGGCATGCTATTGACATCTCTGTGGTTCACATTTCATGCTCGGCGACCCGAGAATGTAATCAACAAGGAACTCATTGAGTCTGCTTTCTACAATGAGGTCACCTGTCACCCTCTACTGAGCTCCAAAGAAACCTCTTGATGAAGAGGTGCTCCAACTCAAAGAAAGTCTTCACCAAACATTGGGGTTTACATCACCAAATGCAACACCTAAGACTACTAACTAAAAGGCGTAAGAGGAGTGCATTATCACACCTGTTGCAAAAGTTGGCTCTAAAGTGTGCAATGTGTTATCGTGGGAGCTATTGCCATCAAAGATCTTGAAGGATGGTGGCACAAAACCCTAAATAAAAAAAAACTAAATAAAAATGTAAACCAAAAAAATAAACCTAAAAGTAAAACCTAAAAATAAATAAAAATAGAACAAAACCATAAACTAAAAAAAAACTTAAACCTAAAATAAACAAAATAAACATAAACATAAACATAATCTAAAATAAACTAAACTAAAATAAATAAAACCTAAACCTAAATCAAAACCCTAAATTATATAAAATAAACTAAAAATAAACCTAAACCTAAACTATAAAAAACCTAAAAATAAACCTAAAATAAAAACCTAAAAGCTAAACCAAAAAATAAAATTAAATAAAAACCTAAACATGTTCCTAAAAATAAAAAATAAAATAAAAATAACACTAAACTAAAAACTAAACATAAACCTAAAACTAAACCTAAAAAATAAATTAAAATAAAAAACCTAAACTAAAATAAATAAACATAAAAAATAAACTAAACTAAATAAAAATAAAAAATAAAACTAAAATAAATTAAAATTATAGTAAATAAACCTAACCTACCGGTTTACTTAATTTTAAAAAAAAAACCTAAACCCTAAACCCTAAACCCTAAACCCTAAACCTACAACACTAAACCCTAAACCCTAAAAAACACTAAACCTTAAACACTAAACCCTAAACTCTAAGCCCCAAACCCAAAACCTAAACCTAAACCCTTACCCTAACCCTAAAACCTAAACTAACCCTAAACCCTAAACCCTAAACCCTAAACCCTAAGCATAAACCCTAAACCTTAAACCATAAACCCTAAACCCTAAAACCCTAAACCCTAAACCCTAAATCTTAAACCCTAAACCCTAAACCATAAACCTAAACCTAAAACCTAAACCCTAAAACCCTAAACCCTAAACCCTAAACCTAAAACCTAAACCTAAACTAAATAAAACCTAAAAATTAAATAAATAAAAAACCTAAACCTAAATAAAATAAAAAGATAAAATAAAATAATAATCTAAACTAAAATCCAAATCTAAATCTAAAACTAAAATAAAATAAGCTAATAAAAATAAAATAAAATGAAATAAATAAAAACCTAAACTAAATTAAAAAATAAAATAAACCTTAGAATAAAAAACCTAAAAAAATAAAAACTAAATGTAAAATGAAAATAAAATAAACCTAAAATAAAATAAAATAAAATAAAAATTGAATAAAAACTTAAACCTAAAAATAAACATAAAAATTGAACCTAAAAATAAATAAAAAATAGAACCCATACCTTAAACTAAAAATAAAAACTAAACCTAAAATAATAATAAAATAAACAAAATAAACCTAAACCCAAACTAAAATAAACTAAACTAAAATAAATCAAACTTAAACATAAACCTAAACCTAAAATAAACTAAACATAAACTCTAAACTAAATAAAATAAAATAAACTAAAAACAAACCTAAACCTAAACTAAAACATAAAACCTAAAAATAAATCTATAATAAAAACATAAAACCAAAACCCTAAACCCTAAACCCTAAAAAGCAAAAAACCTAAACCTAAACTAAAAAAAACCTAAAAATAAACTAAATAAAACCAAACAAAAATAAAATAGAAAAATAAAATAAAATATAAACATAAACTAAAACCAAACTTAAACTTAAACCTTAAAGGAAAATAAAAAATAAAAACTATACTAAAATAAAATAAATAAAAACCTAAACTAAACTAAAAAATAAAAAAACCAAAATAAAATAAAAACTAAACCTAAAATAAAAATAAAATAAACTTAAAATAAAATAAAATAAAAACTAAATAAATACCTAAAGCTAAAAAGTAAACCTAAAAATAAAGCCTAAAAATAAATAAAAAATAAAACCTAAACCTTAAACTAAAAAAAAATTAAAATAAACCTAAACCTAAACAACGATAAACTAAACAAAAAAATATAAAACCTAAACCTAAACCTAAACCCAAACTAAATAAAATAAAATAAAAATAAGCCTAAACCTAAACTAAAAAATAATACCTAAAAATAATCCTAAAATAAAAACTTGAAACCTCAACCTAAAAAAATAAAATAAAAACTTAAACCTAAAATAAAATATAAAACCTAAACCTAAAAAAAATAAAAGAGAAATAAAACTAAACTAAAAAATAAATCTAAACCTAAACCTATACCTAAAAAAATAACTAAAATAAATAGACTAAAATAAATAAAAGCAAAAATAAACCTAAATAAATACAAAAAATCTAATAAACTGAGATAAATAAAAAATTAAGTAAATAAACTAAATAAATCTAAACCTACCACTATACTTAATTTAAGAAAAATAAAAAAATAAAAAAATTTATAAATAAATAAAAAAACCTAAAACGTAAACCTGCAACCCTAAACCATAAACCCTAAGCCATAAAACCCTCAACCCTAATCCCTAAAATCTACAACCCTAAACCCCAAACCCTAAACTCTAAACCCTAAACCCTAAACCCTAAAACCTACACCCTAAACCCTAAACCCTAAGAACCTAAAAACCTAGAAACCTAAACCTAAACTAAACAAAATCTAAAAATAAAAAAAATAAAAAAGCCAAAACCTAAATAAAATACAAACTTAAACTCAAACCTAAACCTAAACCTAAACGTAAACCTAAACTTAATCCTAAAATAAAATAAAATAAAATAAAATAAAAAATAAAAACTAAAATAAAATAAAATAAATAAAAACCTAAACTAAACTTAAAAATTAAACATAAAAAATAAAAAAAGTTAAATAAAATAAAAACTAAACATAAAAAATAAACTAAACCTAAAATAAAAAATAAACCTAAAAAATAAATCTAAAAATAAATAAAAAATAAAACCTAAACCCTAAACTAAAAAAAACTAAACCTAAAATAAACGAAATGAAATAAACTTAAACTTAAATGAAAATAAATTAAACTAAATTAAATAAAACCTAAACCAAACCTAAAATAAACTAAACTTAAGCCTAAAGTAAATAAAATAAAATAAAGTAGAAATAAACCTAAACCTAAAAGTAAACCTAAAAAACCAGAAACCTAAAGTAACTAAATAATTTTAAAAGTAAACTTAAACCCTAAAACCTAATAAAGCTAAACCTAAACCTAAACCCAAAGAATGGGTAGAACTTTGACGGTAGGAACATCACCATCAACCAGGCTCAGTCTAGATCTAGTGGTGAAAGCAAAGGTGGAGGCGGCAGTTATCATAGTGGTGGTGGGAGATCTTGAGGTGATGGTGGATATGGATGTATGGTCTGAGCAAGTGCTGCTATGGAGGAGGAGCGGAGGTTACAACCATGGTGGTGGTGGAGGGATAGATCCGGGATATGATGGTGGATCTCGCTACCGAGGGGCAGTGGTTCGATGGAACTACGTAAACTCAAGAACAAATAATCCGATTACTATATGGAACTATGTCTTTGCAGTAAAGATAATTTTAGTTATCCAGGGTTTTAGATTTTCTCTATGCGTGCTCATTTTTTATCAATGTCATTACTTGTGTCTTAGATATCTTGGTGTGTTACTTGATTGATGAAATTAAAAAGACAAAATGTTGGATCTGAATTTATTCTCTGTTAAAAAAAAAACCAAAAAAGCTCAACCCTTAACTAAAACCTAAACACTATACCTAAAACCTTAACCTTAAGCCCTAAACCCTAAAAAACCATAAACCCTAAACCCTAATCTTAGACCCTAAACCCTAAAAGCATAAACCCTAAAACTCTAAACCCTAAACCTTAAACCCTACACCCTAAACCTTAAACAATAAACCTTAAACCCTAAACCCAAACCCTAATCCCTAAACCCTAAACCCTAAACCTAAACCTAAAGTAACTAAATTTACTAAAAAATAAACTTAAACTCTAAAACCTAATAAACCTAAACCCTAAGAATGGGCGGAACCTTGATAGGAGTCTAGAGATGCGGGAGGCAAAGGCAGACACGGCCATCGTGGTGGGGGATCTGAGGTGGTTGGAGTATTGGTGGTTATGAAAGCATGAGTGATGTAGGTACAGCCATGGTGGTGTGAGAGAGAAATCAGGGATACGATGGTGGATCCCACTACTCAAGAGGCTGAGGTTGTTTGATGGGAATTAGAAAAATTGAAGAATGACTGATCCCATCATCTGCTTATGGAACTGTGTCTTTACATTAGAGATGGTTCTAGTTATCTAGGGTTTTTGATTTGCTCTATGCGTGCTCATTTTTGATATGTGTCTTCACTTGTGTCTTAGAAAACTTGGTGTGTTACTTGGTTGATAATGTTGAAAAGAAGAAATGTTGAATCTGAATTTATTTCTATTAATAAAAATCCTTAACCCTAGACCTAAAACATAAACTATAAACCCTAAACAGCAAACCCTAAAAATCGTAAACACTAAACCTTAAACCCTAACCCCTAAACCCTAAACCCTAAAACCCTAAACCTTTAACCTTAAACCCTAAACCCTAAACCCTAAACCCTAAATCCTAAAGCTTAAACCCTAAACCCCAAACCCCAAACCCTAAACTCTAAACCATAAACCCTAAACCTTAAACCCTAAACCCTAAAAAGCTAAAAACCTAAACCTAAATTAAATGAAACCTAAAAAAACCTTAAAAAATTATAATAAAATAATAAAATAAAAGAAAAACCTAAAGTAAAACCTAATCCTAAAGCTAAACCCTAAATAAAATAAATTAAATTGAAAATAAACCATAACCTTAACTAAAAAAATAAAACTTACAAATAAACCAAAAAAAAACCTTAAACCTAAACCTAAAAAAATAAAATAAAAACCTAAACCTAAACCAAAAAAATAAAAAATAAAACCTAAACCTAAAAAATAAAATAAAAATAAAACTAAACTATAAAATAAGCATAAACCTAATCCTAAACCTAAAACTAAACTAAAATAAAAACTTAAACTAAATAAATAATTCTAAAAAATAAATAAAATAAAAAATAAAAAATAAACCTAAATAAGAATAAAAAATAAAATAAACTAAAATAAATATAAAATAAACTAACCTAAACTGTTTACTTAATTTAAAAAAAAACTCAACCATAAACCTAAATCCTAAACCCTAAACCTTAAACCTTAAAACTAACCATAAACCCTAAACCCTAAACCTACAATCCTAAACTTATAAGTCTAAACCCTAAACCCTAAACCATAAAAAACCCTAACCCTAAACTCTAAACCCAAAAATTCTAAACTATAACCCTAAACCCTAAACCCTAAACCCTAAGCCCTAAACCCTAACCCTAAACCCCAAACTCTAAAACTAAACCTAAAGTAACTAAATTAAATAAAAAATAAACTTAAACAATAAAACCTAATAAATCTAAAACTGAAGAATGGGCATAACCTAATAAGAACATCACCAAATCGCTCGCCTAGATCAACAGAGGAGAAGGTACGGCGATTATCATAATGGAGTGGGATCTGAGGTGGGAGTGTGGTGGTTAAGAAGGCTTGAGGAAGGACAGAGGTTACAACCATCATGGTGGCAGAGGGAGAGATCTGGGATATGATGGTGGATCACGTTCAGTTACATTATTGCTAAATATAAATAAAATAGAAATTAAAGAATGATCGATCGATACTTATGAAGCGTATCTTTATAGTAGAGATAGTTACTTATCTATGGTTTGATTTTCTCTATGTGTGCTCATTGTTTACCTATGTCATCGCTTATGTCTTAGAAAACTTGGCGTGTTACTTAGTTGATGAAATCGAAAGAAAAAATGTTGAATCTTAATTTGTTCTTTATTAAAAAAAAGAAGAAACCCTAAACCCTAAACTAAAACTTAAACCCTAGACATAAAACCTAAACTCTAAACCCTAAACCCTAAACCTAAACTCTAAACCCTAAAACCCTAAACCCTAAAACCTAAAGCTTAAACCCTAAACCCTAAACCCCTAAACCTAAACCCTAAACCTTAAACCATGAACCACAAACCCTAAATAATAAGCTAAAAAAAATCTAAACTAAACCTAAACTAAAACTTAAACCTAAACCTAAGCCTAAACCTTAACCAAAAAAAATAAAATAAAAAATAAAAACTAAACTAAAAATAAAATTATTAAAAACCTAAACTAAACTAAAAGATAAAAAAATCTAAATAAACAAAACTAAAACTAAATAAAATAAAATAAACCTAAAATAAAATAAAATAAAACTAAATAAAACCTAAACTTAAAATAAACTTAAAAATAAAACCAAGAAATAAATATATAAACCTAAAAAAAAAAACCTAAACCTAAAATAGAAATAGATAAACCTAAACCTAAACTAAAATAAAATAAACTAAAGAAATAAATAAACCTAAACGTAAACTTAAAATAAACTAAACCTAAACCTAAACCATTAATAAAATAAAATATACTAAAAATAAACCTAAACCTAAACTAAAAAATAAAACCTAAAAATAAACCTAAAATAAAAACCTCAAACTTAAACCTAAAAAATAAAATAAAAAGGTAAACCTAAAGCTTAAAAATAAAAAATAAAACCTAAACCTTAAAAATTAAATAAAAATAGAACTAAACTAAAAAAATAAACCTAAACCTAAACCTAAATAAAATAAATAAAAAAAACATAAACATAAACTAAAATAAATAAATCAAAATAAATAAACTAAATTAAATAATAATAAAATATACCTAAATAAAATTAAAATAAAATAAATAAATAAATAAAAATAAACTAAATAAACTTAAACCTATGAGGTTACTTAATTTAAAATATATATAAAATATAAAACCCTAATATACCAAAATAAACCTACAAAACCCTAAACCTTAAACTAAAATCCTAAACCCTAAACCCTAAACCCTAAACCCTAAACCCTAACCCTAAACCTTAAACCCTAAAACCTACAACCCTAAACCCTAAACACTAAACCCCAAACCATAAACCCAAAACCCTAAACCATAAAAACCTAAAAACCTAAACCTGAACTAAAAAAATGTAAACCTAACTAAAATAAAATAAAAACTTAAACTAAAACCTCAACCTAAGCCTAAATATAAAAATAAAATAAAATAAAATAAAATAAAAACTAAAAACTAAAATAAAATAAAATAAATAAAACCCTAAATTAAGCTAAAAAAAATAAAATAAACTAAAATAAGAACCTTTAATAAAATAAAAAATAAATGTAAAATAAAATAAAATAAACCTAAAATAAAATAAAATAAAACTAAATAAAACCTTAACCTAAAAAATACCTAAAATAAAAAAATAACCCTAAACCTAAAATCTTAAACCCAAAAAATAACCCTAAACCTTATCAGAACCCTAAACCCTACACCCTAAAAACCCTAAACCCTAAAGCCTAAATAATAAACCCTAAACCTTAAACCCTAAACTCTAATCCCTAAAAACCTAAAAACCTATACCTAAACTAAATAAAACCTAAAATTAAAATAAATAAATAAACTTAAACATAAATAAAATAAAAAATAAAATAAAATAAAAACCTAAACTAAAACTTACACCTAAACCAAAAATAAAATAAAATAAAAAGTAAAAATAAACTAAAATAAAATAAATAAAAACTAAACTAAACTAAAAAATAAAATAAACCTAAGTATAAAAACCTAAATAAAATAAAATGAAAACAAAATAAAAACCTAAACCTAAAAAATATACATAAAGATAAAACCAAAAAATTAAATAAAAAATAAAACCTAAAGCCTACAACAACAACAACAACAACACAAGTAATCCCACTAGTGGGGTTACATGAATCCTTCGTCTCCATTGTGTCCTATTATGTCAAATTCTCATTTAAATCAAGTATACTATGATCATTTTTTTGTACATCTTAACCAAGCCTTTTTTGGTCTACCTCTACCTTTCTTAACATAAGGCAAATCTATTGCATCTACTCTCCTAATCTCATGACACGCTTTATGTGGCCAAACCATCAGGATTCTCCCTAATCTTATCTACCAGTGCTACTCCAACTTTTTCCTGAATATACTCATTTTGCATTCTATCTCTAGAGTAAAGCCACTCATCCACCTAAGCATCCTCATCTAAGAACACTTAACTTAGTCTTCTTATGCTTCTTTTATTGGCCAACATTCTCGCACTATAAGTCATTGCGTCTTACCACCATCTTATAAAATTTTCCTTAAGTTTAAGTGGAACTTTTCTATCACATAATAAGGCAGATGCATTCCTCCACTTCAACCATCCAACTTGAATTCTACTAATAACATCTCCATCTATTTCACCATCATTTTGAACAATAGAGCCTAAATATCTAAAACGCTCACTCTTATTAATGACTTGTTCACCTAATGTCACAACACTATCACTAGAACTTCTACAACTAAAATTACACTTCATATATTGAGTTTTAGATCTACTTAAATGAAAACCTTTAGACTCTAGAGTTGACATCCATAATTCAAGCAAGTTGGACTCCTCTCTAATCTTATCAACAAGAAGAATGTCATCGAAAAAAGCATACACCAAGGTACATCTTCTTGTAAATGCCTAGTAAGAACATCCATAACTAAAGTAAAAAAGATAAGGGCTTAAAGTTGATCCTTGATGTAATCCAACCCAAATAGGAAAATATTTTGTCAATCCTCCTTGTTTGGACACAAGTAACAACCTAATAGTATACATATCCTTAATGACTTGAATATAACCTTTCTCGTTCTAGAACTCTCCAAAGAACATCTCTTGAAACTTTATCATAAGCTTTCTAAATCAATAAATATCATATGTAGATCCTCCTTACTTTCTATGCTTCCATCAAACCCCTTAACAAATGTATAGCATCCATAGTAGATATACCGCATGAAACCAAATTGATTGTGAGAAACTGTATCACATTGTAACCTATGCTCACTCATCTCTCCATAATTTTAATGTATGGCACATTAACTTAATTCCTTTATAATTTGCACACTCTTGTGCATCACCTTTATTCTTAAATATAGGAACCAACAAACTCTTTCTCCACTCATCTCGCATCTTTTTCAGTCTTTAAAATGACATTAAAAGATTTGTAAGCCAAGAAATTCCTTGATCTCCTAAACATTTCCATACTTCTATTGGAATATTATCCAGTCCTACTACTTTTCCACATTTCATTTTCTTTAAAGCTTCACTAACTTCCAATTTACTAATACGATGATAAAAATGAAATTCTCTATTTTTGTTTAGGTATTAAGGTTGCTAAAATCAATCGTACTTTCAGATCCTTCATTGAAAAGTTTATCAAAATACCTCATCCACCTATTTTCAATATCATTTTCTAAAAAAAGCATTTTATTATTTTCATCCTTAATACACCTCACTTGAACTATGTCTTTACTTCTCCTATCTCTTTGGTTGGCTAACTTATACATACATCTTTCACCTTCTTTGGTATCTAATATATTGTATAAATCACTAAAAGCTAAATTTTTTGCATCATATACTACTTTCTTAGAATCTCTACAGGCCACTTTATTTCTTTCCCAATTCTCCGAGTTTTTACATCCAAACCAAGTTTTATAACAATACTTCTTTTTTTATCTTTCTTGCACACTCGACCACCAGCTATTCTTATTAAAAGAAGCTTTTCTTATTGATTCTCCAAGCACATCTTTAGCAACTTGCTTAATTTCACTTGCTATTTTTTTCCACATAAAATTAGCTTCCTCATGAACATCCCAAATTCTAATCTCTGTAGCTTACTTAAAAAATATTTTTATTTGTGTTCTTTAAGTGTCCCCATCTAATGCTAGGAAAAATTTGGTTTTTTTTTCTTACAATCTTTCATCTTAAAATCTAAAACTAACAATCGATGTTGGGTACTTAGATTTTCACTTGAATGACCTTACAATCTTTACAATCTAAATGATCTATTTTTCTTATCAAAATAATCAATGTGTTTTATTAGATCCATTTTATAAGTAATAATATGTTCATCTCTTTTCTTAAATAAAGTGTTAGCAACTACAAAATCATAAGCTAAAGCAAAATCTAATATAGTCCTACCTTCTTCATTAGTCACTCCAAATCCATAACCACCATGAATACTTTTATAATTTTCTACCACTCTACCAACATGTCCATTTAAATCTCCTCCAATAAATACTTTTTCTTTAAGAGGTATCTTTTATATTAATCCCTCTAATTCATTCCAAAATTTTTCTTTCCTCTAAACCTACTTGAAGAGCATAGACACTTATAGCATTGATAATCTTAGTATCAACAATAATCTTTAAAGCTATAATTCTATCTCCACATTTATTAATATTTATAACATTATCCTTCAAACTTTTATCTATAATCACACCTACACCATTTCTAGTTCGACTTTTACCTACCAGTTTAAAACCTAAACTATCAATCTCCTTGGCCTTCTCCCCAACCCATTTAGTTTCTTGAACACATAAAATATTTATCTTTCTATGAACCATAATATAATTCCATTAATTTAACTAAGAGTACCTATATTCCAAGATCCTAACCTAATTCTAGTTTCATGGACTAACTTCTTGATCCTCCATAATATGGGAACCCTTGCTTATTTAACATCGCACCATGTAGGCTCTAGCACATTTTTCATCAGTTAATCCATATACAAGGCCGCCTGTGGGACACCCTAGCATTAACACAATGATTTA
Organism: Cymbidium sinense; assembly: GCA_021442155.1. Taxonomy (NCBI): domain Eukaryota; kingdom Viridiplantae; phylum Streptophyta; class Magnoliopsida; order Asparagales; family Orchidaceae; genus Cymbidium; species Cymbidium sinense. The sequence goes on from JAKCPB010000936.1 coordinate 11,958, forward strand.
AAGGATTCATGTCATGATTATTTCGTCAAGTTTTACCCTAGCTGTCGACTACCTAAACCTAAAGCCTAAACTAAAATAAATAAATAAAACCTAAAATAAAAATAAAATAAACCAAAACTTGAATTAAAATAAATTAAACTAAAATAAATAAGACCTAAACCTAAACCAAGTATAAACTTAACCAAAACCTAAACCTAAACTAAGTAAAATAAAATAAACTAAAATTAAACCTAAACCTATACTAAAAATAAAACCTAAAAATAAACCTAAAATAAAAACCTAAACCTAAACCTAAAAATAAAAAAAATAAAACCTAAACCTAAAAAAAAATAAAAATAAAACTCAACTTAAAAATAAACCTAAACCTAAAAAATAAACTAAAATAAGAACCTTAAACTAAAATAAATAAACTAAACTAAATAAAAATAAAAATAAGCCTAAATAAAAATAAAAAATAATATAAACTCAAATAAACAAAAAATAAACTAGATAAATCTAAATCTACCTTATTACTTAATTTTTTTAAAAATCCTAAACACTAAACTCTAAACTCTAAACTTTAAAACCCTAAATCCTAAACTCTAAAATCAACAACTCTAAACCTTAAACCCCAAACCCTAAACTAACCCTAAACCTTAAACCATAAAATAACCCTAAACCCTAAGAATGGGCAGAACTTTGATGGCAGGAACATCACCGTCAACTAGGCTTAGTCTAAATCTAGTGGTGGAGGCGAAGGTAGAGGTGGCGGTTACCATAGAGGTGGTGGTTACGAGAGGTGGAATATAGGTGGTGGATATGGAGGTATGAGAGTGGTGATGGTTATGGAGGCAAGAGGAGCGGAGGTTACAACCGTGGTGGCTGAGGAGAGATCGGGATATGATGGCGATCCCGCCACTGACAGGGTGGTTCTGATGGGAATGAGAGAAATTGATAAACGACCAATCCAATCTGCTACTTATGGAACTGTGTCTTTACAGTAGAGATGATTCTACTTATCTAGGGTTTTTGATTTCCTCTATGGGTGCTCATTTTTTATCTATTCATCACTTGTGTCATAGAAAACATGGGGTGCTACTTGGTTGATGAAATTAAAATGAATAAATGTTGAATTTGAATTTATTCTCTGTTAAAAAAAACATGAAATCCTAAACCCTAAACCCTAAACTTAAAACTAAAACCCTATACACTAAACCCTAAATCCTAAATCCTAAACCCTAAAAACCCTAAACCCTAAAGACTAAAACATAAACCCTAAACTATAAAACCCTAAATCCTTAATCCTAAACTTTAAACTTTAAAACCATAAACCCTATACCCTAAAACATATAACCCTAAACCCTAAATCCTAAACCATAAACCCTAAATGCTAAACCCTAAACTAACTCTAAACTAACCCTAAACCCTATACCCTAAACTAACCTTAAAACCTAACCCTAAACCTTGCATGAAGATGTCATTAGGAATAGATCTAAATAATAACCTAATCTTAACATAATTATGGTAGCTAAAGAAAATGTCCTCAAGAAACTTTCCCTTGACTATTGGAGATTTGAATACCCTAAACCCTAAACTTAAATCATATTATAATATCATATATTATAGTATAATGTATAATCATATCTTTAAGCATGTAGTGATGTGTTTTTGGATCTTATAATATGTTTTGAAATGTTTTAGTATATTATGGTATTGTGCCCTATAGTCTAAATTAATATAAATCATAAAAATATTAATTTAATAAATCAGATGATGAAATTTGTTAAATTTGAAGTGGGAATTAGGTTGTAGTACTAAAGGTGTGCTACACCACTTGTAGTCTAAAAAGTAAGATTTTATGTTCAAAATAAATATTATATGTTGAGCCTATAATAATGTATCATAAATATGTAACATAGTATAACATCATATATCATAATATATTATTCTACATTTTAAATTCTTTTAGTATTTTACATAAAATGAAGTACACTAACATTTTTTATAAAAATGTTGATTTAGACTTTAAAATGGTGGAATTTGAACAAATTCATAATTAGAGCATGACATCATAATATATTATTTCAATTTAAAATATGTAAGTGATATGACTAAAATATATAGTTTTTTATTATTTAGACTAATTTTATGATTTTTTATCTTAAGAAATCCCTTCTGATGTGATATGCCATATAATATAATATAATATATTATAGTGTATTATAATATAAGATGCCATAACATAGTGTAGCATCATGCATTATAGCATACTATTGTGTATTACTACTTGTTGTTTAGCATATTTTAGTTTGCTATAGTATGATGTAGTATAGTTTGTACTGGTATAATTCATAAAATTACTGATTTATAGGCTAAGATGATGAGGGTTGGCCAAATATAAGGTAAGCTTTAGGGAACATCATTGGCAGTGTGCTATGGTGTGTCATTTAATCAAAATAATGAAATTTTGCATCCAAAATAAATGTTCATTTCTCAACCAAATTTGATAAATATTTTGCTTAAAGTGATTCATTTTAAGGTGTAATGTAAGATAATATATTATATCAAAGCATATTAAAATATAATGTACTATAAATATATATATATATATATATGAATGTGGTTGTGTTACTAAATGTTATTTTACATTTTAGTATGTTTTACTTTTGTTATAATATTGGGTCAAAACTCACAAAATGCTAATTTGAAGATTGAGATGAAAGAATTTGGCCAAATTCATAGCACACACCAAGAAGCAACACCAAAATTATGCTATTTTGCAGCATTTCTAATAGAAAATTAATAATTTTAAAACCAAAATGAACATTTTTCATATTTTGAGAAAGTTTTGTTATTTGTTCCTTTTAAGTGATTCTAATGAGGTGTAAAGTCAGATAATATATTATATTATAGCAAATTATAATATAACATCATATTTTATAATATAATATAGTGTGTTAATTCTCATTATAATATGTTTAGCATGATATTGTATAGTTAGTTTGAGCTTACATCATCACAAATCATAAAATGTTGATTATAATGTTAAGATGATGTAATTTGAATGAATACATTATTAGGCTTTTGGTTCAAGTATTAAAGGTGTGCATAAGAGAAGAAATAAGATTTGATGAGAATTCCATGTGAGGACATGGAGGGAGATTCGCTAGGGGATCACACATTCATTGAACATGACATGTGAGGGTTCTATGTCAAGGGAATAGAAGAAGAAAATCTATTGGGGATAAGGTTTGAATTTGATTTGATTATATGATTTGTTCAAAGAAGATATGTTGGGGATAAGAATCTATAATCTAATTGCAATTAAGATTGAATCGACTTTGATTTATTTATTTTTAATTATTATGGAGGCATATCTGCTAGAGATATGGGCTCAAGTCCGCTGGGGATTGGGTACATGAACTGTCAACTAGAGAAGCATGTTCGAGCTATCCATTGGGGATTAGGATTTGAGTTTGATTTCATTGATTTATTTGGGGATGTATCCACTAAGTATAAAAGTTTGGCTAGATTTCTTTGATCTAGACTCTACTGGGGGAGTTTGTTTAATTTGGCTCCACTAGAGAGATTGGTTTTGAAATAGTTTTATTTGCTTGACTTATTTATATATGATTTGGGGATCCACTAGGGAGAAGGTACGATTTAACACCGCTAGGGAAAATCAGATTGGTATTAATTTCTAAGTTGATGTATGGACCCTGTCGATGTGCGATGGACCCATAGAGAAGGGGCTATATCAGCCTTGACCTACCTCAGGTTTACAAATCCAATAGGATAGCCTATCGGTTGGGGTAGAGCTAGCCAACCTAAGGGGTTTCCTTTCGGTGTGCAACTGCTATGCTAGGAGAAAGGTGTAGCAGACTTACATCTTCCAAAGTGAGGAAAAATCATTGGGGTGACCTGTTGGATGCACAATAAATTGGACCTGACTTAGGGCGACTACTGAGTGAATGTCGCTGGGGACTTATGTCAACTCAAAAGTAGTCAAGATTAATTTTATCTTAATTTTATGTGATTTGATATGGTTTGTTTGGTTTAGTTTGTTTTCAAATTGAGTATTTAGGATGAGTTTGGTCAAATTTGATAGATTTGATTTATGGACGACGTCGGTGCAATGGACCCACTAAGAAGCGGCTATATCAGACTTGTCCTATCTCAGATTTAAAAATCCAAAGGGATAGTATATAGGTCATGGGGTAGAGCTAGCCAACCTAAGGGGTTGCATTTTGTACAACGGTGATAGGAAGAAGTAGACTTACATCTTCTAAGCAGGGAACAACCGCTGGGGTGACCTATTGGTTTCACAACAAATTGAACTCGACTTAGGGGCTACTATTGAGTCAATGTCATTGGAGACTTATATCAACTCAAGAGTAGTCAGACATTTCCTATGGGGAGTTTTGCTGACATTGCCCTAAAGATAGAATACCTGCTTAGGAAAGGTATCCCTAGGGATGTCCTCCTAATCCACAAGTGAGTATATATATATTTTATATATTTTTGTGGACACTGTTGGTGTGCATGGGACCACACTAAGAATGGGTTATGTCAACCTTGACCTATCTCAGATTTATTAGACATAGGAAGAATCTGCATATCCATTAGAAAGATTCTCCAACCATGGGTGGTTACTAGGAAAGGGGAACTATCCAATCTGATAGTATATTGGGTAGTCTCTAAATGGGGTCACAAAGGATGTGATCCAAATATAGTGCCTATAGGGGAGGTGCTGCTAGGAACAGTATCCTGAGCTCTGGAAAAGAAAGCCTATAGGTGTACGGTGGCCAACTCAAGGAGAAAACATAGGAGACTTATGTCTGACATGAGTGGTGTATCCTAAGGTGCGAGAACCAACCAACCTAAGATGTATCTGTCATCATGATGGTGTATCCATCATCAAAGTGAGAATTGACCAACCTAAGGTGCCCGTCGGTGTGCAACGATCAATCTGGAAAGAAAGCATGTAGGCTTATGACTTCATAAGTAGAACTGATCATTGAAATAGTTTATCATCGAAAGAATTGATGCTATCTCATCTAGAGTCACTACTAAGCGAGGAGCCCCAAGGAAGGACTGGACCTAAACTTGAAGCAGTCAAGAGGGAAGGAGCCACTAGGGGACTTATCATAAATGTCAAATATACTCTACCCAATCAGTGCATGAAGGCTAATCCAAGAAGAAAGTGTAGCATACTCACATCCTTTTAAATGAAGCCAACATGAGGTAGCTTACTAGCCACGTAATAAGGCCTACCAAACTAATAAGGTGCTTATCGGTGTGCAGTGGCCAAGTAAGGAAGGAAAGTGTAGTAGACTTACATCCTCCAAAGTAATAAGACTGCTAGGGTGAACCACTAATAGAGTAGAATGTCAGCCTGACCTAGAGCAGCTACTAAGTGAGTGCCATTGAGGGCGGTATCTCAACTCAGAGTAGCCCGAGATAAAAGATATGTATTTATTTTATATGTGTGTGTGTAGTTTGTGTTTGTCTTGTGTCGATGAAGGATAGGACACCACTCTGGTTATTTACACTTACTGTAAACACATCATGCTAGATTCGCAAACCAGAATACTTTCAACATGGAAGCGGTTGAATTTGAAATGTAATTTTCATTGATGATAATTATTTTTAAACATGATTTATAATATTTTTTTAAGTAGAGACCATTGATTGGAAGCATTGTGCACTCTCCCTTATGATTAATAAGCTAATAAGATCCTCCTTGGTAGGTTTTCTCTATGCAAAAAGGGCCTTCCCCAGTGGGTTCAAACTTTCCTCTCATCTTACGATGGGAAATAATTGATCTTCTCAAAACTAAAATAAGCTCTCCTACTTGAAAACCTATATGATAGACCAACTTGATGTGAGCTTGAATCATTTTAGCTTTGTACAACCTGAGCTTTTGGCCTGATCGCAAGCATCTCTCCTCCAAACCTTCGAGCTCTTCTAACCGCAACTTGGTGTTCTACTCAATTTTGATCTTGCTACCCACAGCTATCCTTAGTGATGGGAGTTGGATTTATAATAGTAGAATGGCTTCAAACCCATATACTAAAGAGAAAGGAGTAGAGTGAGTTTGAGTTCTATATGTGGTGTGGTAGGCCCACAAGGCTTCAACTAAATTCTCATGCTACTATCGCTTATTATTGTCGAGTGTCTTCTTTAGTATTTTGATTAGAGTTTTTTTGATGGCATCTGCTAAGAAGTTTTCCCTCGAGTAGTTGATGGTAGAATATCCTCAATCTATGCTATGATTCTGGGCAAAGTTGTTGATCTCGTTGCTCTTAAATGAGTACCATTATTAGATATAATTTGTCCAGGTACTCTAAACCTATATACGATATGGTTCCTAAAAAATTAGAGCACATGCTCAGTTGTGACCTCTCTATGTAGAATCGCCTTCACTCATTTAGAAAAGTAGTCAGTAGCAGCTAAGATGAACCGATGACCCTTGGAAGATGGAGAATCAATCAGACCCACTATGTTGGTTCCCCAACACTCGAATGGCCATGAGGATAATGTAAGATGTAGAATGTTGGGTGGTTGGTGTAGGACCACACTGTGTATTTGATATTGGTGGCATCACCTAGCCGTATCCATGCAATCTTTGATCATCGATGACTAGTGGTATCCTAGTCTCTTGATCTTGGCTTTCATCTTTGGACTAGCTTGGTTGGCTCAACATAATCCTGAGTGTACCTCCATCATGATCTTACAGGCTTTGTGCTTGTTTAAATAACTTAACCGCATATAATCGAAAGACTGCCAATATAAGACACCATCCACAAGAGTGCAGGAAAGTAATGTTTGCTTCATCTAATAGGCTTGGGACTTCTCTTTAGGTAGTTTACCTTTATTTAGGTAATCCATGAATGGTTGCCTCCAATATAACTCCTCTTCCTTCTTGGCAAAGGCAACCTCCCCTTCAAGATAGTACTTTCTGATGAGTTCAATATGAATAAGGGATAAGACTTATCTATTTTGGACCTTTATTAATATGGACTCATCCTTTGGACATGCCAACTCCTTGGCAAGCTTGGCTAAAGCATACACTATGATGTTCTCTCCTTGAGGAATCTTATAAATAGAAACCTCTAGGATTTGGGCCAACAACTCTATGGTGTACTTGTGGTAGTGATGAAGCTTAGGCTTTATAACCTTATAGGACCCAATGATTTGGTTGATAACTAGTTGAGAATCCTCAAAGGTGTTGATGTCCTGGATGATTAGAGTAACGGCTAACTCTAGACTAGCAATTAGAGCCTCATATTCAGCTTCATTGTTGGTTCAAAGATTGGACAGATGATATTAAAATTTCATCACATCGTGGTCTAGAGTTTAGAGAACTATTCCTACCCCTGCCTTTCTTGGAATAGTAGATTGCGGTTCTTCTGCTCTTTGAGAGGAAGCTACACCATCAAACTACATCTCCTAGCAGTGAATGCTAGTATCCCCAAAGTTCATGATTTGTACATCGGAGAGATCATCACTAAGCAGCAAGTCAACAGGAAGTGGGTGTGTTGCTAAGAAATCTGCTAGCTCTTGTACTTTCACCGCATGAAGGGGTACAAAGGTAATGTCAAACTATGAGAGGATCCTGGACCATTATTTCAACCATTCGGATAGCACCGGCTATATCATGAGATACTTTAGTGGATTGATCCTAGAGATTAAGTTCACCTTATGTGGAAGCATGTAGTGGTGTAGCTTTTGGGATACGAAGATTAAAGCTAAGAAATGCTTCTTAAAGGGTGGATAATTTGCCTCAGTAGGGATTAGATGATAGCTGAGGTAGTAGAGTGCATTTTTCTTCCCTTCATCATTGTCTTGGGCCAATATAGCACAAAAGGAGTCTTCTAACACAGCAGTGTAAAGTTTGAGCAGCTTGACTAGAATAGGGGTCGCTAGAACTAGCGCTGTCATTAGGTAATGTTTGATGTATTCGAAGGCATGCTCACATTTATTATCCTACTTGAACTTGGCATCCTTTTTAACAAGTGCTGAGAATGGCTGATATCTTCTCGATAGGTTTCATATAAAGCTTGTTAGATACGCCCTGCCCTGAGAATGATTTGAGTTGAGTCAAATTTTTAGGGGGAGACATTTCTAATATCACCTTGATCTTCTCTAGATCGATTTTGATTCTCTGGTGTCAGACAACAAACCCAAGAAATTTCCCTGAAGCTATTTCGAATGCACACTGCAGGGGGTTCATTTTGAGGTTAAATTATTTTAATTATTTGAAAATTACTCTCAAGTTAAAGAGATGGTCTTCCTTTTCTCTACTATTGTGCACAAGATCATTAACATAGCACTCAATTTTATGGTGAATGAGTTCATTGAAGATTCGAGTCATAGCCCACTGGTATGTAGCACCAACATTTCTAAGGCTGAATGGCATGATTTTATAGCAATAGATTGACTGGTTCTAAAAGTGTTTCTTTCATCTTCAGGGGCCATCTTTATTTAGTGATGAGCCATCCATGAAGGAGAAGACTACATGAGATGAGGCAATGTCCACCTGTCGATTGGTAGTGGAACTTCATCTTTTGGGCATGCCTTATTTAAATTCTTAAAATTCACACAAATGTGAATTTGGCCATTCTTTTTCTTAACTAGGATGATGCTGGCTAACCAGGTAGGGTATTTTTTTTCCAAATGAGTTAATATGATTTAAAAAGAACCTATCATATTCCAAATGATTGGTGATGACTAAGCAGTAATCGTCATTATCAAATGGACCCACTATACTAAATCCTAGTCTCAATCTTGATTGAGAGATTTTGCATTTGTTCTTCCATATTTTTTCGAAGTAGTCTGACCTATGCTTTGACCAAGTATGTGGGATTAACCCTTTCTTTATTAAATTATGAACACAAGGCAAACACCAATCAAAAGCTAATTCTATTAATTCTTTATATGAATCATCCTCAAGTTCTACATCAACTTCTTGACTTGAGGATGATGCTCCTAGAAAGAACCTATGAGTCTTCACACTGGTGGATGACTTTGGGGCTTCCATAACTACCAAACCCTCAACTTTTTGAGAGGCAAGTGAGGTTAAAGCTAAGGTTCCCAACTGATGCCTAACTATTTCACATTTAGAATTGGATATAGTTTTGCTTTGCTTTGGAGCCCGATCTTCAATGCTATCTGGCTCAAGTGTCACGTCCAAGAAAATCTACTGTCGAAAAGAACTGGCTGGTGTGCTAACCATATAAGACTAATCCTATGAACTAGATTCTAAGTCTATATGGATAGCAGGTGTACTCATAGTAGTTGGGATATATTTTTCACCGGGTGGCCAATAATGAGGTTTTCACCCCTCACGCCTAACCGGCCTCTTCCTCTCAGGTGGAGGTTGTCCTACCCATATGTTCAATGGAGTTAATGTGGGTGGAATCAATGTCATGCTCCACTTCATCCTCCAAGTCTATTTCTGCTCCTTTTTATTTTCTTTTCCTTTTTATTTTTCTCTTTCTTTTTCTTTTTTGTTTTCTTTTTTTTTTTTTTTTAAACTTTGGCCAAGTTCGTGAGAATATACTTGTTTATTTTGAGGGAGATCACCTTTGACACAGTAGATGATCCCACCTCTCACAAACTTCATACACTGATTTAGTGAGGATGGAACTATATTATTCTCATGTATCCATGGTCTCCCAAGCAAAGCTTTGAAAGATGTATCCAGTCAGATTTGTGAAACTTGGCTTGTTCCAATAATCTATCTCCAAAGGCAACACTATAGAACCTAAGGCATATTAGCATCACTTTTGGAGTATGAATTCAATATTCCATCTTAGACTTATGAGTCTTCTAGACACTATGACTTTCCTAGTCATAATACACTTCTAACAATTCGGTAAACACTTAACCTAAGCCTAAAGACTTAGATGGGTTAACCATAGGATTAGGTTATGCTTAATGAATTAAGATAATCCACCTACCCTACAACATAAATCCAATCCATGTTCACCTTCTGAAACCAAACTTCCAGTTCAATTGAAACATCAAATTCAAATCCAAATCCAAGCCCAAATGATTGAATCCCATGATCAAATCCAAACTTGAAACCCTTCCTAAGCCATACAACCTATCCCATGAACTTAGCCAAATCTTAATCCAAATCAATACAAAATTAATTGATTTTCTCCTAATCAATTTAGATCTTCAATCATATTTCTAAATATAAATCAAAACTACATTCAAATGATCAAAACTAAAATCAAACTTAATTAAATAAAATCAAAACCCTTCCTAAGACATATGACCTATCTCATAGACTTAGCCAAATCTTAATCCAAATCAAGTCAAACTCAGTTGATTTTCTCACAAATCAATATATTTTCAATCATCTTCACAAATTTAAATGAAATATGCATTTAAATCATCAAAACTAAATCAAACCAAATCAAAATCCAAACCTAAGCCACATGACCCAACTCCATGATGGACTTAGCAAAATTCCTTCATTCCAAAAGCCAAATTCAATTCATTTTCTCATGAATCAATCTTACCTTCAATCATATTTACAAATATAAATGAAATATATAATCATCCAGCCAAACCAAAATCAACCCAAGTCAAACCAAACTTAACCCTTTTGACTTGAAATGTTCAAATGAACCAAAACCCATTTGAACCCAAGACAAATGCTATGGAATTTATATCAATCCCAAATCCATATATAAACTCAACTAAATCAAACTCATCCCAAAATCAAGCCAATTAAAGCCAATTGGTCCACTTGACCAGAAGTGGCCAATTTGACCTATTTGTGCCAAGTTCTAATCCTACCTAAATTAGATAGAACGAAGTCCATCAAAACCTCCCATCATGATTGTTAATCACCCTAGGTTGATTAGTTGTCACAAATTGGGTCAAACCAAGTCAACGTGGTCATTTGACCAAGTCAACCCCTTAACCCATATGAACCCAAACTAGCCAATTTGCAACCTAAGCCAAATCCCTTGAAACCAATGATTCATACTAAATCAAAATAAATATTTCAATATGACTTGGCCTTCAATTGTGTTAAACCAAACCCAATCCCTTGACCCAAGTTGACCCAAATTGACCTAAAAGACTAAATTAGGTTAAATCAAAATATAAACAAAATTGATTGAACCAATGGCTCAAGTTCATTCCAAATTGATTGTTGAACTTGACCAAAGCCATGCTTGGACCCAATTGAACCTAATTGACCAACTTAGCCCAAATTGACCTAAAGGTTCAAGTTGGCAAATAAAACCAAATCCAAAATAATTGAAACCAAAGCCTACAATCATCTTCAATTGGACAACTAAACCCTAAACCCTAAGCCTAGACCCTAAGCTAACCCTAAACCCTAAAACCCTAAACCCTAAACCCTAAACCCTAAACCTAAACCCTAAACCCTAACCCTAAACCTTAAACCCTAAAACCATAAACCCCAAAATCCTAAAACACTAAAACCCTAAACCTTAAAAACTAAACCTTAAACCCTAAAACCTAAACCCTAAACCCTAATCCCTAAACCCTGAAAACCTAAACTAAATAAAACTTAAAAATAAATAAATAAACACCTAAACATAAATAAAATAAAATAATAAAATAAAATAAAAACCTAAACTATAACCTAAACCTAAACCTAAAATAAAATGAAATAAACTAATAAAACAAACTAAAATAAAATAAATAAAACTAAACTAAACTAAATAATAAAATAAACCTAAGAATAAAATACCTAAATAAAATAAAAATTAAACATAAAATAAAATAAAATAAACCTAAAATAAAAAAATAAATAAAAACCTAAAGCTAAAAGATTAACCTTAAAATAAAACCTAATAATATATACAAAATAAAACCTAAACCCTAAACTAAAAAAAAACTAAACCTAAAATAGAAATATAATAAATAAAATAAAATAAACTTAAACCTAAACTAAAATAAACAAAACTAAAATAAATAAAACCTAAAGCTAATCTTAAAATAAACTAAACCTAAACCTAAACTAAATAAAATAAAATAAACTAAAATTAAACCTAAACCTAAAGTAAAAAAAAAAAAATTAAACCTAAAAATAAACATAAAATATAAACCTAAACCTAAATAATTAAAATAAAACCTAAACCTAAAATAAAATAATAATAAACTCAACTAAAATAAATTTAAACCTAAACCTAAACATAAAAATAAACAAAAATAAAAAACCTAAAAAATAACTAAAACTAAAATTAATAAACTAAACTAAATAAAAATAAAAATAAATTAAACTTAAATAAATAAAAAATAAACTAAATAAACCTAAACCTACTAGTTTACTTAATTAAAATAAAATAAAAACTAAATAAAAACCTAAACCTAAATAATAAACCTAGAAATAAATAAAAAAATAAAACCTAAACCTTAAACTAAAAAAAACTAAACCTAAATAAAAAATACAAAAAACCTAAACCTAAACAAAGATAAACTAAAGTAAAAAAAATAAAACCTAAACCTAAACATAAACTAAAAAATAAAACCTAAAAATAAACCTAAAACAAAAACCTAAAACCAAAACCTAAAAAAATAAAATAAAAAACAAAACCTAAACCTAAAAAATAAAATAAAAATAAAACTAAACTAAAAAATAAACTTAAACCAAAACCTAAGCCTAAACCTAAAAGATAAACTAAAATAAAAACCTAAACGAAAATAAATATACCTAAAATAAATAGATTAAACTAAATAAAAATAAAAATAAATCTGAATCAAAATAAAAAATAAAATAAACTACATTAAAAAATAAACTAAATAAACCTAAACCTACTAGTTGACTTAATTTAAATAAAAAAACCCAAACGCTAAACCCTAAACTCTAAAACTAACCCTAAACTTCAAACTCTAAACCCTAAACCTACAACCTTAAACCCTAAACCTTAAACCCTAAAACTCTAAACCCTATACCCTATAGCCTATACCCTAAAGCCCTAAACCTTAAACCCAAAACCATAAATCCTAAACTTTAAAACCTAAACCCTAAACTAACCCTAAACCCTAAACCCTAAACCCTAAACCCTAAACCATAAACCATAAACCTTAAACCCTAAAACACTAAACCATAAACCATAAACCCTAAACCCTAAACCCTAAACCCTAAACCCTAAACCCAAACCTAAACCCTAAACCCTAAACCCTAAAGGCTTAAACCTAAAACCTAAACCCAAAACCCTAAATCCTATACCCTAAACCCTAAACTCTAAACCCAAACCTTAAATCCTAAACCCTAAACCCCAAACCCAAAACCTAAATCTAAAGTTTCTAAATAAATTTAAAAATATACCTAAACCCTAAAATCTAATAAACCTAAACCTAAAACCTAAGAATGTGCGAACTTGATAAGAAGAACATCACCATCAAAGCTAATCTTGATCAGTAGGAAGATGAGGCAATAGTTATCAAAGTGGTGGGGGATCTGGAGGTGCTGGTGCATATGAAGGTGGTGGTCAGAGTAGTGGTAGTTATGAAGGTGGGAGGAACGCCGGAGGTTATATTCATGGTGGTGGCGAAGGGAGAGATCGAGGATATGATGGTGAATCCCATACTCGAGAGGCTGGGGTGGTTCTGATGGGAACTAGACAAACTGAAGAACTGTTGATTTGATCTGTTGCTTATGGAAATGTCTTTATAATAGAGATGGTTCTAGTTATCTAGGGTTTTTGATTTGCTAGTGTTCATTTTTATTTATGTCAACGCTTGTCTTATAGAAAACTTGGTGTGTTACTTGGTTGATGAAATCAAAAAGAAGAAATGTTGAATCTAAATTTATTCTCTATTTAAAAATAAATAAAAACCCTAAACCCTGAACAAAAACCTAAACCTTAAACCTACACCTAAACCTTAAAACCTAAACCCTAAAAATAAAAAATAAAAAATAAAATTTTAAAAAACCCAAACCCTAAACCCTAAACCCTAAACCCTAAACCCTAAAACTTACAACCCTAAACCCTAAACCCTGAACCCCAAACCCTAAAAACTAAGCCATAAACCCTAATCCCTAAACCCTAAAAGCCTAAAAGCCTAAGCCTAAATGAAATAAAACCTTAAGATAAAATAAATAAATAAACCTAAACCTAAATAAAATAAAATAATAAAATAAAATAAAATCCTAAACATAAACCTAAACCTAAACATAAAACTAAAATAAAATAAAATAAAATGTAAAAACTAAAATAAAATAAAATAAATAAATAAACTAAACTAAATAAAAAATAAACATAAAAATAAAAAAAACCTAAATAAAACAAAAAAATAAAACCAAAAATAAAAAATGAAATAACCTTAAAATAAAATAAAATAAAACTAAACAAAACCTAAACCTAAAATACAAACATAAAAATAAACCTAAAAATTAATAAAAATTAAAATCAAAACCTTAAACTAAAAAAAAAACTAAACCTAAAATAAATAAAATAAAATAAACCAAAACCAAAAATAAAATAAACTAAACTAAATAAATAGAATCTCAAACTAAACATAAAATAAAGTAAACCTAAACCCTAAACCAATAAAATAAAATAAACTAAAAATAAACCTAAACCTAAACTTAAAAAATAAACCTAAAAATAAACCTAAAAAAATAAACTAAAAACCTAAACCTAAACCTAAAAATAAAAAATAAAACCCAAACCTAAAAAATAAATTAAAATTAAAACAAAACTAAAAAATAATCATAAACCTAAACCTAAAAAATAAGCTAAATTGAAAAACCTAAACTAAAATAAATAAACCTAAAATAAAGAAAATAAACTAAATAAAAATAAAAAATAAACCTAAATCAAAATAAAAAAATAAAAATAAAATGAACTAAAATAAATAAAAAATAAACTAAATAAACTAAAAAAATGCCTAAACTTACGGGTTTACATAATTTTTCTTAAAAAAAGAACCCTAAACCCTAAACCTTAAACCCTAAACCTTAAATCCTAAACCTTAAACCCTAAACATAAAACCTTAAAACTAAGCCTAAACCCTGAACCCTATACCTATAACCCTGAACCCTAAACCCTAAACTTTAAAAAACCCTAAACCCTAAACCTAAACTCTAAACCCCAAACCCTAAACTCGAACTCTAACCCTAAATCTTAAACCATAAAACTTAAACCCTAAAACCTTAATCCTTAAACCATAAACCTAAAACCTAAACCCTAAACCTTAAAAACCCTAAACCCTATAGCCTAAACACTAAACCCTAATCCCTAAACCCTAACCCTAACCCTAAATGCTAAACCCTAAAACCATAAACCCTAAAACCCTAAACCCTAAACCCTAAACCCTAAAAATTGAAAAACCTAAATCTAATGTAAATAAAACCTAAAATAAAAAATAAATAAAAAAAACATAAACCTAAATAAAATAAAATAAACAAAACTTGAACTAAAACCTAAATGTAAACCAAAAAAAATAAAATAAAATAAAAAATTAAAAAAACTAAAACAAAATAAATAAAAACCTAAACTAAACTTAAAAAATAAAACTAACCTAAAAATAAAAAAGCTCAATAAAATAAAAGCTAAACGTAAAATAAAAACAAAATAAACACAAAATAAAATAAAATAAAAACTAAATAAAAACCTAAACATAAAAAAATAAACTGAAAAATAAATAAAAAATAAAACCAAAACCCTAATCCAAACAGAAAAACTAAACCCAAAATATAAATAAAATAAAATAAACCTAAACCTAAACTAAAATAAATAAAACCTAAACCTAAAATAAATTAAACTTAAACCCTTAACTAAATAAAATAAAATAAACTAAAAATAAACCTAAACCTAAAAAAAAACTTAAAAATAAAACTAAATAAAAATCGAAACCCTCAACCCTAAACCCTAAGACCTAAAAAGCTGAAAACCTAAACCTAAACTAAATAAAACTAATAAATAAAATAAATAAAAAACCTAAACAAAAATAAAATGAAAACTAAATGAAAAATAAAAATAAAATAAACCTAAAATAAAATAAAATAAAAGCTAAATAAAACCTAAACCTAAAATATAAACCTAAAATTAGAACAAAAAAAATAAATATAAAAGGAAACAAAAAACATAAACTAAAAAAAAACCTAAACTTATAATAAATAAAATAAAATAAACCTAAACATAATCCAAAATAAACTAAACTAAAATGAATAAAACTTAAACATAAACCTAAAATAAACTAAATAAAATAAAATAAACTAAAAATAAAAAACATAAACCTAAACCTAAAAATAAAATAAAACTTAAACCTAAACCTAAAATAAAAAAATAAAACCTAAACCTAAAAAAAATAAAATAAAAATAAACTAAACTAAAAAAAAACATAAACCTAAACCTAAATCAAAAAAATAAATTATAATAAATAAAGTAAACCTAAATAGAAAAATAAACTAAACTAAAAAAAAAACCTAAACCTATAGGTTTACCTAATTTTAAAAAAAAACTCTAAACGATAACCTTAAACCTTAAATCCTAAACCCTAAACCCTAAAGCCAAAACCTTAAAACTAATCAAACCAAACTAAACCCTAAACCTTAAACCATAAACCCTAAACCCTAAACCTTAAACCCTAAACTAACCTTAAACCCTAAACCCTAAACCCTAAACCCTAAACCCTAAACCCTAAACACTAAACCCTAAACCATAAACCCTAAAATCGTAAACCCTAAACCATAAACTAACCTTGAACCATAAACCCTAAACCCTAAAAACCCAAAATCATAAACCCAAAACCCAAAACCCTAATCCCGTAACCCTAAACTAACCCTAAACCTAAAAAGAAAATAAAATAAATAAATAAAAACTAAAATAAAATAAAATAATTAAAAACCTAAACTAAATAAAAAAATAAAATGAAAACCAAACCTAAAATAAAAATAAAATAAACCTAAAATAAAATAAAATAAAACTAAATAAAACTTAAACCTAAAAAGAACCTAAAATAAATAAAAAATAAAACCTAAACCCTAAACTTAAAACCTAAACCTAAAATAAAAAAAAAATAAACCAAAAGCTAAACCAAGATAAACTAAAATAAAATAAATAAAATCTAAACATAAACCTAAACCTAAACTAAATAAAATAAAATAAAATAAAATAAACTTAAACCAAAACTAAGAAAGAATACCTAAAAATAAACCTAAAATAAAAACCTAAAACCTAAACCTAAAAGAATAAAATAATACCAAACCTAAACCTAAACATAAAAAATAAAATAAAAATATAACTAAACTAAAAAATAAACATAAACCTAAACCTAAACCTAAAAATAAACTAAAATAAATAAAGCTAAAATAAATAAAATACATAAAAAATAAAAAAAATAAACCTAAATAAAAAATAAAATAAAATAAATAAAAATAAACTAAATAAACTAAAACCTAAACTTAGTTTACATACTAAAATAAAAACCTAAACCTAAACCCTAAATCCTAAACCTAAACCTAAAGCCTAAACCTTAAAATTAAGCCTAAACCCTAAAACATACAACCCTAAACTACAACCCTAAACCTAAACTATAAACCCTAAACTAAACCTAAACCTAAACTAAAACTAAAACCCAAACCCTAAACTAAACTTAAACCTAAACTATAAATTAAACCTAAACTTAAACTCCTAACTCCTAACCCTAACCCTAAACCTTAAACCTAAACCTAAACCTAAACTCTAAACCTAAACCTAAACTAAAACCTAAAATTAAAAAACCCAAAACCTAAAACCATTAACCCTAAACTAACCCTAAACCCAAAGCTAACCCTAAACCCTAAACCATAAACCCTAAACACTAAAAACCCTAAGCCCTAAAGCCTAAACACAAAACCCTAAACCCTAAACCTTAAACCCTAACCCTTAACACTAAACCCTAAAACCCTAAACCCTAATCCTAAACCCTAAAAACCTAAAGTAAATAAAACCTAAAAATAAAATAAATAAATAAAACCTAAACCTAAATAATATAAAAATAAAATAAAATAAAACCTAAACTTAAACCTAAACCTAAACATAAAAATAAATTAAAATAAAAAATAAAAATAAACTAAAATAAAATAAATAAAAACCTAAACTAAACTAAAAAATAAAATAAACCTAAGAATAAAAAACCTAAATAAAATAAAACAAACTAAAATAAAATAAAATAAAAATAAAACAAAAACCTAAACCTAAAAAATAAACCTAAACATAAATAAATAATAAAAACATAACCCTAAACTAAAAATAAAAACTAAACCTAAAATAAAACTAAAATAAAAAATATAATAAACCTAAACCTAAACTAAAATAAATAAAACCTAAACCTAAAATAAACTAAACCTAAACCCTAAACTAAGTAAAATAAAATAAAGTAAAATAAACCTAAACCTAAACTAAAAATAAAAAAAAACCTAAAATAAAAATCTAAAACCTAAACCTAAACCCTAAACCTAAAAGCTAAAACATAAACCTAAACTAAATAAAACCAAAAAAAAATTAATATAAAAAAAACCTAAAAAAAACAAATGAATAAATAAAATAAAATAAAAAATAAACTAAACCTAAACCTAAACCTAAACCTAAAAAAAGAAAATAAAATAAAAAATAAAAACAAAAAAATAAATAAATAAAAACCTAAACTAATCTAAAAAAATAAAAAAAACCTAAATAAAATAAAAACCAAACCTAAAATAAAAATAAAATAAACCTAAAATAAAATAAAATAAAAACTAAATAAAAACTTAAACCTAAGAAAATAAATCTAAAATAAAACCTAAAATAAATAAAATAAACCTAAACCCTAAACATAAAAAAAAACCTAAAACTAAAATAAAAATTAAATAAACATAAACCTAAACCAAGATAAACTAAACCAAATAAATAGAACCTAAACCTAAACTTAAACCTAAACCTACACTAAATAAAATAAAATAAACTAAAAATAAACCAAAACCTAACTTAATAAAGAATACCTAAAATAAACCTAAAATAAAATACCTAAATAAACCTAAAATAAAACCTAAACCTAAACCTAAAAAAATAAAACCTAAACCTAAAAATAAAATAAAAATATAAAAATTAAACATAAACCTAAACTTAACCCAAAAAAAAATAAATAAATAAAAACTAAAATAAGTAAAACAAAATAAATAAAAATAAAAAATAAACCTAAATAAATAAAATAAGCAAAATTAAAATAAATAAAAAATAAACTAAAAAAAATTAAAAAAACCTAAACTTGTAGGTTTACCTAATTTAAAAAAAAAACCCTAAACCTTAACCCTAAACGTTAAATCTTAAAACCTAAACCCTAAAGCCTAACCCTTAAAACTAAGCCAAACCCTGAACCCCAAACGTACAAACCTAAACCTACAACCCAAAATCTTAAACCATAAATGCTAAACCCTAAACCCTAAACTAACCCTAGACCTTAAAACTTAAACCCTAAAACCTAAATACTAAACCCTAAACCCTTAACCCTAAGCTAACCCAAAACCCTAAAAACCCTAAACCCAAAACCCAAAACCCTAAACCATGAATAGGTTCGTTATGTGATCTAAAAGCTACAACATTATGATTATTGTTATAGGCATAAGCTACTTGATATGTAATGCTATAAATAGTGCTTCCTTATCTTAATTAAACATAATCTAATTTATGTTTGAGAGTAAGAGTTTTGTATATGTCTATCATTAATGATGGCATAACTAGATGTAAATTAAAAGAAAGTTTGGTAACATAAGTTTCCTTGATAACTCCTAATAAAGCATCTTTTTAGAATTAATAATTCTATCATCATATATCCACAAGGTTATAGGGCTATGTACCATTTCTAAAGTATGCTTTGATTTATATTCCTCCCAAAAATACATGTCTATATTTTTTGGGATGAGGAATCTTTTGTAAATCTTGATTTCTCATTGTATAATTATATAAAAGGATTTCTACCTTGGATTCTATTATTTCAATAGGTATTCTCCTTATCCGATATTATAATGAATTGCTTTTTCCAATTTAAAATTGGCATATTGAAATAGTCTTTAGTTCCTAATGATAATTTTATTTTTGAATCTTCTTATATTCTTCTTCTAAAAGGGTTAAGTGTTTACTATATTTCAATTGATTATAATGTCTTCAAGATGTTGGAGTTCGGTCATTTAATCAATATAAATATTCATTTAAATCATTATCATTATTGGAGTAACAAAATTGATTTGTAAGGTCTTCTTCTTGATCGATAATTCATAAATTTCTTCGCCCGAGTTGATTTCAAAAATATCAAAGATAGGTTCTAATTCTTGTTCATCTAAAATTTGGATAGATTTTCTCCCTAAAACTTTTGTTCTTTTTGGACATTCATTATCATAATGTCCTTCTTCTTTACATAACCAACATTTACAAATTTTAGGGTTTTTGTTCAATTATTTTTTCCTAAAGTTTCTTATCTTTAAATATAATTTATTTTTATTTTTTTTCTTAAAAAATGTTTTTATTATAGCTTGATCATGTACATGAGAAAGTTGTATTTTTGGAACATCCCCATTGATGTGCTACAAGATCATTCTTAGCACAACATAAAGATTGTTTATATTTTTATTTTGTTTAATGTAATCAATTTGTTGGTTTCTAATTTTTCTTTAGCAAATAAAACTCTAGAATGAGTGAGCGGGGAGGAGGGTTCTATGTTTAGGGTTTAACATTAGGTTTAGGGTTTAGGGTTTAGAATTTTTTAATTTATTTTTTATTTTTTTAAAATTAAGTAAACCCATAGTTTAGGTTTATTTAGTTTATTTTATTTTATATTTATTTTATTTTTTATTTTTTATTTTTATTTAGTTTATTTTATTTTATTTATTTAGTTTATTTATTTTAGTTTATTTTTATTTAGGTTTATGTTTATTTTTATGTAGTTATTTTTTTTATGTTTACATTTTTTTTTTTATTTTAAGTTTTATTTTATTTTTTTAGTTTTAGGTTTTATTTTAGTTTATTTTTAGTATTCTTAGTTTAGGTTTGGGTTTATTTTAGTTTATTTTATTTTATTTTTAGGTTTATATTTATATTTATTAGTTTATCTTATTTAGTTTATTTTATTTTTTATTTTAGTTTAGGGTTTTAAAGTTTAGGTTTTTATTTATTTATTTTATTTTATTTTATTTATTTTTTTAAGTTTTATTTAGTTTTTATTTTATTTTAATTTAGTTTATTTTATTTTATTTTATTTTATTTTATTTTATTTATTTTTTTTTTTTTTTTTTTAGTTTATTTAGGTTTTATTTATTTTATTTAGTTTAGTTTATTTTTTTTTTTTTATTTTCTTTTAGGTTTAGTTTAGGTTTAGTTTTATTTTTTATTTTATTTTATTTTTTTCATTTTATTTTATTTAAGTTTTGTTATTAATTTTATTTTTTTATTTTTTATTCAATTTAGGTTTAGTTTTTAGCTTTTATTTTAGGATTATTTTAGGGTTTGGGTTGTTTAATTTTAGTTTAGGTTTAGGTTTATTTTATTTATTTTATTTTATTTAGTTTGGGTAGGTTTATTTTATAGGTTTATATTTATTTATTTTAAGTTTAAATTTATTTTATTTATTTATTTTACTTTATTTTAGGTTTAATTTTTTATTTTTAGTTTATTTTGGTTTTATTTTTATTTATTTTTAGGTTTATTTTTTAAGTTTAGGATTTTTATTTTGTTTTTTATTTTATTTTATTTTAGTCATATGATAACTATAAAGGTCCATCATGCTCGTAGATTACTCCAATCTTAACAACCTATTATGCAATTATCCTTCCTATCCATCTAGCTATCGATATTCTTCGTTCATATCTTATTCTCCTATTCTCGCTTTCTAGGGAGATATAGGCTCAAACAAAGACCACAACCTTATAAGATTACTGAGAATACTAGCATACTGCTCATTTCCTACACTAAGCATAACCGCATTAGAGAGAAAGTATAACAATATAACATAGTATTAAGATCACAAGATACATAATAGCCATTATAGAAATCATAAGCCAAACATACTTACATACATAAACTAGAGAAGAGATAATTTAACCTCTACGGCTATGATACATAACTTCTTCACAGGATTAAGAGGAATGTTTAGAAAGGATTCTTGAGCTCGCCTCCCCTAAACCTTCTTCCTTCATATATAGAGCTTTGTGAAATATCAGATATGTGGGTATGATGTGTGCTTATGTCATAATGCTAATTTCATCATTCATTGATTTCATCATTGCTTATGTCAGATGTCACTTCGATTCTAATTTCTCCTTTACTATTTGCAAGGTATTTTTAATTTTTCAAAATATATAGTTGTGTAGCTTTTCTTTTTGTAATTTTTTACAAAATTTTTCTTTTACTTCGGTACTTGCTCGTATCATATTTTTTAATAGTATATTAGTCCATTTTTGGTACATGACTTCATGAATTTGTTTTGTCCTTTATCACAATGACTAAAATGAAGAGTTCATTTGAGCAATGATAGACCCATATGTTTGAAATGTTTATTTTCTGTCTCATTCCATATTTGAAGGTGATCATCATCCTTCAATCTTTTGGAGCTTTTTTAATTTCCATATATTTAGGTAAATATGGTTCACGCTTATTGCATTAAGGTCACATTTCCTTCATTATTTGTGATATGTCTAGAATAATTTTGCATAAATATTCCAAGGCTTTAAAATAGATTGAACATGTTTACCGCTTCAATTATTTTAGGTAGTTGTTTGAAGACTTTGAGATATATTAATTTGATCAAGGTGATACAATTTTTTGAGTAAGTTTTGGATGTCTCCATAGATGTAGTATAAATTAATATTTCCTGTATGGAAATATATTTGTGAGTTAATTCATTTATGAAATAGAGAAAATTGTTGCCATTCTTCTATTATTTCAAGTATATTTTTGGGTTCCATTATCTTGGGTTCTTTTTGTAAAATCGAAGAGTCAAAAGCTATATTTGTCTATTTATTTGTACTTATGGATGGCATCCTTTTTTGGTAATTTCATATTATTTGTAATTGAGCAAGTGATGGTAATTCTTCTTCATTGGCTTCACCATTGAGATAAATTTCTACTTTTTGTAATTCGGCCAAAATCTTGGTACCATAAGAGATTTCACATTCTAATTTCCACATCTGGAATTCAAGTATTTGTACATAATTCTCAATAAGTTGCTCATCAGATTTTGTCGAGATTTTATCTGATGGTATATCTGGTTCCTCCATATGTTTGGGATATCAGTAATTTGTAGATCAATATATGGTTCTGTGCTCATGTCCTACAAAATTCTCGTGTTAATGTATCAGCTAGATAATTATTTTTTCCTTCAATATATTCTATGTCAAAATTATATGCAAAAAACCAACTTTGCCAGTGAATAAGTATTTTATTTGGTAATGAATCAATTATTTTTCCCTTAATGAAAGAGATTGCCATTTTGTTATCTGTTTGTATTATAAAATGTTCATTTAAAAATATTTCAAATTTTTTGATAGCCTTTTTAATGGCTAAGAGTTCTTTTTCATTAATATGATAATTTTATTCTGTTGTGGTGTATATTCTATATGCATATCGATAGAGTACTTCATAATTATTTCTTTGTGCTTTTAGAATTGCACCTCAACACATGTCAGAGCTATCAGTTTCAATTATTAATTTTTGGCCATTATTCACCAGGTGTAATTTACGGAGATTTTTAGAGGCTATTTTTATTTTTTGTAAAGTCTGATCATTATTTAGATCCCAGTTCCATGTCATATTTTTTTTGTAGCTTATTTTGAAGAGGAGTGCATAATCTGGCTAAATTTTGAATAAAAGCTTCAGCATAATTGATACATCCTAAAAATCATTGTAATTATTTTTGATTATTAATGCTACAAAAGTTATCAATTTTGTTTAAAATGTGATCTTGTAGTTCATGGTTCCTTTATCAATTTTTAAACCTAAGAAGTCTATCTGTTGTGTTACAAAGAATGTCTTTTTCTTACTTAAGGCAATACCATGTTTATATGCCTTTTGGGAAAATAAAGTTAAATGTTTTAGATGTAAAGGGAGTGTGTTGCTAAAAATAAGAATATCGTCAACATAGATTAAAGTGAACATATTAAATTCAGTAAATAAATAATCCATTCTTCATTGGAATATTTGCAGAGCATTTTTTAAGCCAAAAGGAATTACATTCCACTGATAGTGTCCTTATGGGGTACTAAAGGCTATAAATTCAATACTGTCAGGATGCATTTTTATTCGCCAAAATCTTGATTTACAATCTAATTTGGAAAACCATCATGCATTTTTGATTTGATTAATTAGTACATCTTTGTTTAGTAAGAAGTATCCATCAAATTTAGTATTATCATTATGTTTTTTTATAATTAATGACCATCTGGGCTTTACCACGTACTTGTTCAGGATGATTGCAGACTAGGAAGGCAGGGCTACTATGAGGACTATGACTTGGTTCAATAAGTTGAAGTTGTAATAATTCAGAGATTTGAATTTTGAGTTCTTTTTTGTCATCAATTATGTATTTCATTGGTTGAACACGGATAAGTAGAGTGGGATTAATAGGTTCAATATGGGAAATAGGTTCATCTTTTGCGCAAAATTGTAAGGGATTTTTAGAGAATGTTTTGGAAAATAATTGTTCTATGAAATGTTTGATTAGTTGTAGTTTGTCAAGGTCGGTAAAGAGGTATAAATTTAAGATAAATTTTGAGTGAGTGGAAAGATGTGTTTGAATTAAATTATCTAAATCACCATGTTGGCTGTGAAAAGGAGGTGGATTAGTAGGATCATGAGAAACAGGATGGTGAATAAATGGACCAATTAACGTATGTTTACAAATGGTAATCACTTCGATGTGGTCAGTATATTGTGTAAAAAAATACATGGATTTAAAAAAGTTATTTCCAAGGATGAGATCGAAGGTTCATCCACACCATAAACGAGGTATTTTAATGAGTGTTTCACAGAGTAAGATATATTGATTACAGTAATAATGAGTAATTATACAAATACCATTGAAGGTATCCAGAAGTAAAGTATCAGTTTGAGGAGAAATATGTTGAGGAAGGATAAATCATTTACCAATGGTAATATCACTACCAGTATCACATAAAGCATGAATATGTATAGGATCATTAGTGGGAATATATAATTCAATTTTAATATAGCTATGAAAATTAACTATGATGTCGAGGAATAATTGAAGAGTTAATTCGGACAGAGGAGTCAGTAATCTGAATAGTATGTTGTTGTAAAAAATCCATTCCTACTAAAATCCATCCTTCTTTTGTATCATCTATTAAAAAGGTATGTTGAAAGTTTATTCATTTCTTTTGGATATCCCAAAAACCAAATAGAATATTAGTTTCAGTTTGATAGTAATCTTTATTTCCATGGTAGTCTTTATATACATATGGTTCATTTCGTTGGATTTGTAGATTTAGAGGAATTAATGAGACATCAATAAGAGAACTACATGATCTGGTATCTAATAATATTGTGTGGATATTACCAGGTGAAATATAATAACCCTAAAGTATTAATTGATTATTAGCATATTGTGATTTTCTAGAATCAAGAGACCTTCTAGGTTGAATAATTAGATCTTTGTTATGTTCATTAAAAGAAAGTAGTTTTCTAGGTATTCTAAAACTTATTTTTTTTATAGCACTAATTTCACCCATATCTAAAGCTAACTAATCAGGTGGTGGTGTTAAAATTATATAATCTACTTTGTATGATTGGATAGTTTGTCCTATATGAGAAAACATAGAATCTATATGAATAGGTTTGTTATGTGATCTAAAGCTACAACATTATGATTATTTATATAGGCATAAGTTATTTGATATGTAATGCTATAAATAGTGCTTCCTTATCTTAATTGAACATAATCTAATTTATGTTTGAGAGTAAGAGTTATGTCTATATGTCTATCATTAATATTGATGGCATAATTAGGATGTAAATTAAACATTAAAGTTTGGTAACATAAGTTTCCTTGAATAACTCCTAATAAAGCATCTTTTTTAGAATTAATAATTTTATCATCATATATCCATAAGGTTATAGGGCTATCTATACCTTTCTAAAGTATGCTTTGATTAGAATTTTGTATTCTCTAAAAAAATACATGTCTATATTTTTCGGATGAGGAATCTTTTGTAAATCTTGATTTCATTGTATAATTATATAAAGGGATTTTTGTACTACCTTAGGATTCTTATTTCAATAGAGTATTCTCCTTCAATACTATAATGAATTGATTTTTCCAATTTAAAATTGGCATATCAAAATAGTTAGTTCTAATGATAATTTTTTTTTCAAATCTTCTATATTCTTCTTATGAAAGGGTTAAGTGTTTACTATATTTTGATTAATTATTATAATGTCTTCTATGTGTCGTTGGAGTTCTCATTTAATCAATATAAATATTCATTTAAATCATTATCATTATCAATAACAATATTGATTTATAAGTTCTTCTTCTTGTTCAGATAATTCAAAAAATTTCTCGTCGGAGTTGATTTCAAAAATATCAAAGATAAGTTATAGTTCTTGTTCATCTATAATTTGGATAGATTTTCTCCCTGAAACTTTTTTATCTTTTTGGACATTCATTAGCATAATGTCTTTCTTCTTTACATAACCAACATTTACAAATTTTTGGTTTGTTAAATTATTTTGTCTAAAGTTTCTTTTTTTTTAAATTCAATTTATTTTTATTTATTTTCTTAAAGAATTTTATCTTTATTATAGGTTTGATCCTTTACATGAGGAAGTTGTATTGTTGGAACATCCCCATTGATGTGCTACAAGATCATTCTTAGCACAACATAAAGATTGTTTATATTTTTATTTTGTTGATGTAAATCAATTTGTTGGTGTTTCTTAATTTTCTTGGAAATAAAACTCTACTTCCTAAGGTTATATCTGTAAGATATTGTTGAAGAAATTATTGACTCCATATTATGTTATATGGTTCAGGTAATTTGTAGAAGAATGTATCTAGATATTGGCTTCATTATGGTTCATGAATATCATAAAAGAATTGTTGATATTCGCAACTGTATTCATTTAAATAATAAATATTACAAATACTAAGAACTGTGAGTTTTTATTTTGCAATTTTAGATAATTTTTTAGCTTTTTATTCTTCTATAGTAAATCTAATTTGGTACCCTAAGAATTCACTTTTAATGTAATCTACATAAAATCTTACCCATTTTCTTGGTGTACCTATTGTGGTTTCAGCTAAACAAGTATTTCTATTTTTTTTTTTTTTTGGTTTGAACTAAGTCCAAGAATCCATTTTTTATAGATACTTATTAATTTATTTTCGATAAAGTTATATGCATCTTCACCTTGGAGATTATAATTGTAAATGGCTAGGCTATTTTCTATTATCCATTTATCAATAGTTTCTATTATTTTTTTTACAACAATCTAAGTTTAAGTAAATACCATGTCCACTAATTGGTTCATGCAAACATTCCTTTTGGGTATTAGTGGGTGGATAATTTTTTGGTCGAATTCTTCTAGCACTAGGTGGGATGTATCTTGAGGTTAAAGTAGTGGATGATCCGATGCTACAGTATTTTGGTAATGTAGTTATCGGATATTTCAATAAGTGGTCTATCTATAGATGGCATTTGTGGTGTGTTATTCATAATTGATGTTGATGTAAAATGATATATTAATTCATCTATCTCTTATGATTCATTGACATATGACTTCATTAATTCATATTGCTCCTTGTATATTACCTTTGTTGGGTGTTTGTATATGGTTTTGTTTAGTTGATGATACTAGGACAAATTTTCATGTGGTTTTATTTCTAGTAAATCAAATTCCATACATACATTATGGCAATATTATTGTTAAGAATTTGTTGATTGTATAATATTCGCTTTCCTAATTCAAGTATATTACTAGTACTATTAGTCCAAAGAATAGGTTTATATCTTTTTTATAACAATGATTTAAATTATTTAACTTTGTTATGCTAATTTTCATTTTGTTCCCTAAATTACTGGTTGATATTTTGTTCAAAGGGGTTGAACTAAAACCTAACTCATAGTGTTATTTTATTATCATATAACTAGATACTATCCATTCGTTTAAGTTCCCTAATGGCACTTTTATATGGAGAATTTATTCTTCCGAAATACTTCTAGTTTATTAGTAATTTTGATTTTAATAACTCTAGAAGTCTTTTATATTCTTTATCTAAATATTCTTTATTTAGATTTATCATGAAAAGGAATATATCTTCTTATAATTTTGTTAGTTTCAACATTTCTTTCTTTCTTTTCTTCCCTAATTTTAGACTCATATGATTGGAAATTAGTTTGATAAGAAAAACTTGGTGTGCATAAACATGCATAATAGAGATCGTACTCAAAAGTATTTTATTTTGTGGAGATCTTCTAGATATAATTTTATTTTGTTCTACCTTATTTTTGTAGAATTTTGTTTGGTAATTGGTAAACTTTGTCGAGATTCATTTTTAAAGGTCTCTTCTCTAATCCATGCCCATATTGATTTCATTTTTAGATTATTTTTAGGTATGTTTTATTTAGTTTTATTTTATTTTATTTTGGTTTTTTTATTTTTATTTTAGGTTTAGTTTTATTATTAAGTTTTATTTTTTTAGTTTAGTTTGGGTTTTTATTTATTTTATTTTTATTTTTTTATTATTTTTTAGGTTTAGGTTTAGGTTTAGGTTTAAGTTTAAGTTTAGTTTAGGTTTTATATTATAATTTTATTTTGGTTTAGTTTTTTTATTTATTTTTAGGTTTTATTTAGTTTTATTTAGGTTTAGGTTTAGGTAGTGAGGGTTTTAGGGGTTTAGGATTTAGTGAGGTTTAGGGTTTTTTATGGTTTGGATTTATATTTAGTAATAGGGGGGTTTGGTTTAGTTTTAGGTTTAGGGTTTGTAATGATTTCTTTTTATAGGTTGGGAGAGTCTTTTGGATCTCAATGCAGGCTAATCCAAGAAGAAAGCATAGCAGACTCAAACCTCTTAAATGCAAACATGAGGTAGCTTATCTACCACACAAGAAGGCCTACCAAACAAACAAGCCATCGGTGAACCAAGTAAGAAGGAAAGAATGCACTTGCATCCTCAAATGCAAGATGACCCCTAGGGTGACACAATGCGGGTAGATCATCCCGACCTAGAGCATCATGAGTGTCATTGGGGGTGTTATCTCAACTCAGAGTAGCCTGAGATAAAAGATATGGGTTTGTTTTATATGTTTGTGTGTAGTTTATGTTTGTGTTGTGTCGATGAAGGATACAACGCCGCTCAAGTTCCTTGCACCTACCCTAAACACATTGTGAAGAATTCAGAAATAAGAATACTTTCAACATGGAAGAGATTGAATTCAAAATGGAATTTTCATTGATGGTAATTATTTTCAAACATGATTTATAATATTTCTTTAAGTAGTGCCCATTGATTAGAAGCATTGGGCACTCTCCTTTATGATTAATAAGCTGATAAGATCATCCTTGGTAGGCATTCTCTCATCCAAACCTTCAAGCTCTTCTAACCATAACTTAGTGTTCTACTTTGTTATGATCTTACTACCCACAGCTATCTTTAATGATGGGAGTTAGAATTCTAATGATAGAATGGTTTCACCCATACACCAAGTAGAATGGAGTAGACGAGTTGGAGTTTTATATGTGTGTGGTAGGCCCACAAGGCTTCAACTAACTTATTTTGATGAGTGTCTTCTTTAGTATTTGGATGAGAGTTTTTTAATGGCTTACAAGCCATTTTCCCTCAAGTAGTTGATGGTAGAATATCTCCAATCTATTGTCTGGGCAAAGTTGTTGATCTAGGTGCTCTTAAATGCAATATCATTAATTTATATAATTCATCAAGGTACTTTGAATCTATATACAATATAATTCCTAAAACACTGGAGCACATGCTAACCTATGAGCTCTCTGAGCAGAATTTCTTTAGCCCATTTGGAAAAGTAGTCAATAGTAGCTAAGATGAATCGATGACCCTTAAAAAAAGGAGGATCAATCGATCATGTCACATCTAAAACTTGAATGGCTATGTGGAAAATGTAGGATGTAGAATGTTGGGTGGTTGGCGTAGGACCACATAGTGTATTTGACATTGGTGGCATCTCTAGCTATCCATGCAATCTTTGATCATCGATGGCCAACAGATCCTAGTCTCGATCTTGGCTTTCATCTTCGCACTATTGCTCCACATAATCTGTACCTCAATGATCTTACGGATTCATGCTTATCTAAATAATGTAACCACATATGATGAAAAGACCGCTAGTACAATACACCATCCATAAGAGGATAGGAAAGTGCTCTCTGCTTCATTTGATGGGCTTAGGACTTTTTTTGAGGTAGTTTGCCTTTATTTAAGTAATCCATTAATGGTTGCCTCCAATCTAACTCCTCGTTCTTCTTGGCAATGCCAACCTCCCTTTCAAGAGAGTACTTTTTAATGAGTTCAATATCAATAAGGGATAAGACTTGTTTATTTTGGACCTTTATTCATATGGATAGGCATGCCAACTCCTTGGCAAGCTTGGGTAAAGCATACGCTACAACATTCTCTCTTGAGGAATCTTATAAATGGTAACCTCTGAGATTTGGGCCAACAACTCCATGGTGTACTTATGATAGTGATGGAGTTTGGGCTTTATAACCTTATAGGACCCAGCAATTTGGTTGATAACTAGCTGAGAATCTTCAAAGATGTTGATGTTTTAGATGCATATAGTAATGGTTAACTCCATACTAATAATCAGAGCCTCATATTCGACCTCATTGTTGGTGCAAGGATTAGATGATATAAAATCTCATCACATCGTGGTCCAGTTAAGAGATCTATTTCTACCAATCGCATTTTGGAATAGTAGATTATGGTTCTTCTCCTCTTTGAGATGATGTTGCACCATCAAAGTACATCTCCCGAAGTGAGTGCTAGATCTCATAAGTTCATGATTTATTCATATGGTACATCCCTAAGCAGAGTCGAAGAAGTGGGTGTGCTAAGAAATCTAGCTTGTCCTTTCACCGCATGAGGGGTACAAAGGTAATGTCAACCGTGAGAGGGGCATGGATAGTTAATGTGTCATGAGATATCAGAGTGGATTGATCCTAGAGATTATGTTCACCTAATAAGGAAGCATGTAGTGGTGTATTTTGGGATGCAAAGACTAAAGCTAGGCAATGCTCAATGGGTGGATAATTAGCCTTAAGGATTAGAAGATGGCTAGAATATAGTGCATTTTCCTTTCCTTCATTGACTTTGGCCAATAAAGCACCAAAGAAGTCATCTAATGCAATAGTGGTGTGAAGTTTTGCCTGGATAAGCTTGGAACCCACCCATCGTAATGCTTGATGTCTTTGAAGGCATGCTCACACTTGTCATTCCACTTGAACTTGGCATGTTTTTTTGATAAGTGTTTAGAATGAACATCTTCCAATAGGTTGGATATAAAGCTTAGATATGCCAACCGCCTTGAATGATCCGAGTTGAGTTAAACTTAGGGGTAAAATTTCTAATATCGCCTTCTTCTTTGATCTATTTGATTCGGTGTCGACAACAAACCCAAGTAATTTCCTTGAAGTTACTCAATGCACACCACGTGGTTCATTTTGAGGCCAAATTGTCTTAACTGTTTGAAAAATACTCTCAAGTCAAAGAGATGGTCCTCCTTCTCTCTACTTTTGACCACGAGATCATCAACATAGCACTCGACTTGATGATAAATGAGTTCGTCAAAGATTCGAGTCATAGCCTGATGGTATGTAGCACTAGCATTTTTAAGGCTGAAAGGCATGACCTTATAGCAATAGACTTCGATCGGTGTTTTGAAAGTAGTGTTTCTTTCATCTTTAGGTGCCATCTTTATTTAGTTATATCTAGATGAGCCATCCATGAAAGAGAAGAATGCATGAGATGAGGCAATGTCCACCATCAGCTCCGTGATTGGTAGTGGAAATTCATCTTTTGGACATGTCTTATTTAAATCCCTAAAATCGTCACATATGTGCATTTGGCCAAACTTATTTGGAAATTCATCTTTTCGACGCTACTAAATTCTTAATATTGACGCAGGCTAAACCCTAAACCCTCATCCCAAAACCCTAAAAACCTAAAAACCTAAACCTAAACTAAATAAAACCTAAAAATTAAATAAATAAAAAAACCTTAATTTAAATAAAATAAAAAAACTAAAAAAATAAAAATATAAATTAAAACCTAAACCTAAAAATAAAATAAAATAAAAAATAAAAACTAAAATAAATAAAAATCTAAACTAAATAAAAAATAAAATAAACCTAAATATAAAAAACATAAATAAAATAAAAACTAAATGAGAGATACAAATAAAATCAACCTAAAATAAAATAAAATAAAATTAAAAATAAACCTAAACTAAACCTAAAAAAAAACTAAAAATAAACCTAAAATAAAACCTAACACCTAAACCTAAAATATAAAATAAAAAACCTAAACCTAAACCTAAAATAAAAAATAAAACCTAAAACCAAAAAATATAATAAAAATAAAACTAAACTAAATAAACATAAACCTAAACCTAAACCTAAAAAATTAAACTAAAATAAAACCTAAACTAAAATAAACAAACCTAAAATAAACTAAATAAAAAATAAAAATAAACCTAAATAAAACTAAAATAAAATAAAGTAAAAATAAAAATCTAAACATAAAATAAAATAAACCTTAAACCTAAATAAATAATAAACCCTAAACCCTAACCCTAAAAAATAAACTTAAATCCTAAAAACCCTAAACCTAAACTCTAAAACTAAATGAAATAAACTCTAAACTAAACCTAAAATAAACCTAAAACCAAATCACCAACAAAATAAACTAAACACTAAACCTAAAACCTAATATAAACACTAAATTAACCCTAAACCATAAAAAGCTAAATAAATCAAAACCTAACCTAAATAAATAAAACTAAACCCTAAAAACACTAAAACCCTAAATAACCTAAACCCTAAACCCTAAAGCCCTAAACCATAAACCCTAAACTCTAAACCCTAAACCCTAAACCATAAACCCTAAACCATAAAAACCTAAAAACCTAAACCTAAAGAAAATAAAACGGAAAAATAAAATAAATAAAAAACCTATACCAAAATAAAATAAAAAATAATATAAAAAAAAACATAAACTAAAACATAAACCTAACCCAAAAAAATTAAATAAAATAAAATAAATTAAAACTAAATAAATAAATAAAAAAACCTAAACTACATTAAAAAATAAAATAAACCTAAGAATAAAAAACATAAATATATAAAAACTAAATAAAATAAAATTAAATAAACCTAAACAAAAAAATAAACCTAAAAATAAATAAAAAAATAAACCCAAACCTAAACTAAAAAAAACTAAACCTAAAATAAAATAAAATAAACCTAAACCTAAACAAAATAAACTAAACTAATAAATAAAATCTAACCTAAATTTAAAATAAAATAAACCTAAACTAAATAAAATAAATAACTAAAAAAACCTAAACCTAAACTTAAAAAAAAACCTAAATAAGCCTAAACCTAAACCCTAAAATCTAAAACCTACCTAAAATGAAATAAACCAAAAAATAAAATGAATAAATAAACCAAAACTAAAATAAATGAAAATAAAAAAACATAAAAAGCATAAACTAAAACCAAAAAAAAGCTAAATCTAAATCTAAAAAGAAATGAAATTAAAAATTTAAAACTAAACTAAAATAAAATAAATAAAAATCTAAACCTAAATAATAAAAAACCTTAATAAAATATAAATTAAACCTAAAATAAAATTAAATAAAAATAAATAAACCTAAACCTAAAAAAATAAAATGAAAATAAACCTAAAAATAAATAAAAAAATAAAACCTAAACCTAAAATTAAATAAAATAAACATAAACTAAGATAAACTAAACTAAAATAAGTAAAACCTAAACATAAACCTAAAATAAACTAAACCAAAACCTAAACATAAACTAAATATAATAAAATAAACTAAAAATAAACCTAATCCTAAACTAAAAAAATAAATTAAAATAAACCTAAACTAAAAACCTAAAACCTAAACCTAAGAAAAATTAAATTAAAACCTAAACCTAAACCAAAAAAAAAAAAAATAAAACTAAAACCTAAAAAATAAAATGAAAATAAAGTTAAACTAAAAATAAACCCAAAGCTAAACCTAAACATAAAAAAGAACAAAAAGAAAAACACCTAAATAAATATAAGAAATAAAATAAAATAAAATAAATAAAAAATAAACTAAAGAAACCTAAAAATTAAAAAAATAAAAAAAATAAAATAAAAAGCAAATAAAAATAAACCTAAACTCTAAACCCTAAATGCTAAACTAAACCCTAAACCTAAACTTAAACCTAAACCCTAAACTTAAACCTAAATATAAACTTAAACCATAAACCCTAAACCCTAAACCTAAACCTAATCTAAAATAAATAAAATAAACCTAAACTAAAAAAATAAAACCTAAACATAAACCTAAACCTAAAATAAAAAATAAAACCTAAAAATAAACCTAAAATAAAGACCTAAAACCTAAGCCTAAAAAAAAAACTAAATCTAAACCTAAAAATAAAAAATTCAAAACCTAAAAATAAAATAAAATCAAACTAAAGTAAAAAAATAAATAAACATAAACCAAAATGTAAAAAAAATATATTAAAATAAAAAACTAAACTAAATAAATAAACCCAAAATAACTAAACTAAACTAATTAAAATAAAAAAATAAACTTAAATCAAAATAAAAAATAAATTAAACCAAAATACATAAAAAAATAAACTAAATAAACCAAAACTTGTTTACTTAAAAAATAATAAAAATAATATAAAATAAAATAAAACCTAACCCTAATCCCTAAACCTAAACTAACCTAAACTTAAACCCTAATCTAAACCTAAACTAAAACCCTAAACCCTAAACCTAAAAAACCCAAACCTTAAACCCTAAACCCTAAACCCTAAACCCTAAACACCAAAAAATAAAAAGAAAATATAACCTAAAAATAAAAATAAGTAAAATACATAAACCTAAATAAAATAGAAAAATAAAATAAAATAAAAACCTAAACTAAAACTTAAACTTAAACCTAAAATTAAAAATAAATAAAAAAGAAACTAAAAATAAAATAAATAAAGACCTAAACTAAATTAAAAAATAAAGTAAACCTAATAATAAAAAACCTATATAAAATAAAACTAAAAGTAACATAAAAATAAAATAAACTAAAACTTAAAAATAAACCTAAAAATAAAACATAAAAAAATAAAAAATAAAACCAAAAAAACTAAAAAAATAAACCTAAAATAGAAATAAAACAAACAAAAATAAATAAACCTAAACTAAACTAAAATAATAAAACATAAACCTAAACCAAAAAAAATAAACTAAACCTAAACTAAATAAAATAAAATAGGCTAAAAAAAATTAAACCTAAACTAAAAAAAATAAAACCTAAAAAATAAACCTATAATAAAATCCTAAAATCTAAACCCTAAACCCTAAACCCTAAAAAGTTAAAAACTTAAACCTAAATTAAATTAAACCTAAAATTAAAATAAATTAAAAAACCTAAACTAAAATAAAATGAAAAAATAAAATAAAATAAAAACATAAACTAAAACCTAAACCTAAACCTAAACCTAAAAAGAAAATAAAATAAAAAACTAAGAACTAAACTAAAATTAAATAAATAAAAACCTAAACTAAACTAAAAAAATAAAAAACTTAAATAAAATAATAACTAAACCTAAAATAATTATAATATTAACCTATAATAAATAAAATAAAACATAAACCTAATTAAATAAACCTAAAAAAAAAAGAAATAAAAATAAAAATAAAAAACCTAAACCCTAAACAAAAAAAAACCTAAACCTAAAATAAAATAAAATAAACCTAAACTAAGATAAACTAAACTAAAATAAATAAACCTAAACCTAAACCTAAAATAAACTAAACCTAAACCTAAACTAAATAAAATAAACTAAAATAAACCTAACCTAAACTAAAAATAATACATAAAATATGCCTAAAATAAAATAAAACATAAACCTAAAAAAATAAATAAAACCTAAACCTAAACCAAATAAAAATAAAATTAAAACCTAAAAATAAACTAAAATAAATAAACCTAAAATAAATTAATAAAACTAAATAATAATTAAAATAAACCTAAATAAAAATAAAAAATAAAATAAACTAAAATAAATAAAAAACATAAACTAAATAAAACTAAACCTAAATTTAAAATAAAAAAATAAATAAAACAAATAAAAAACTCTAAACTAAAAAATAAAATGCTAAATAAACCCTAAACCCTAAATTAAACTAAACTAAAATAAATAAATAAACTAAACCTAAACTGAACTAAACTAAACTAAATCTATACCTAAACCTAAACCTAAAATAAAATAAACCTAAACCTAAAACCTAAAAAATAAATAAAACCTAAACCTAAACCTAAAAAATAAACCTAAAAAATTAAATATAAAAATAAAAAAACAAACATAAACCTAAACCTAAACCTAAAAAATAAATAAAACCTAAACTAAAATAAATAAACCTAAAATAAACAAACTAAGCTAATTTAAAAAAAAAATCAAAATAAAATAAAATAAACCAAAATAATAAAATAAACTAAACTAAACCTAACTAAAATAAAATAAAAAAAAAATAAAATAAACCTAAACCCTAAACTAAAATAAACCCTAAATCATAAAACTCTAAACCTAAATAAAATAATAAAATAAATAAACCTAAAATAAATAAAACCTAAATAAATAATAATTAATAAAATAAAAAATAAATAAAATAAATAAAATAAATAAAATAAAAAATAAAATAAAAATAATAAATAATAAACTAAAAAAATAAATAAACTAAAAAAATTACTAATTTTTCTTAATTTAAAATAAAAAATAAAATAAAACAAATAAAAACTCTAAACACTAAACCTAAACACTAAATAAAACCCTAAAACCTAAACCCTAAACTCAAAACTAAAACCAAACCTAAATCCTAAACCAAACCCTAAACCCTAAATCAACAACCCTAAACCAAAACCCTAAACCTAAACCCTAAAACCCAAAAATATATTAAATAAACCTAAACTAAAAAAAATAAAAACCTAAAAATAAACCTAAACCTAAACTAAAAACAAAAACCTAAAAATAAACCTAAAATAAAAACCTAAAACCTAAGAAAATAAAATGAAAACCTAAACCAAAACCTAAAAATAATAAAATAAATTGAAACCTAAAAAATTAAATAAAAATAAAACTAAAGTAAAAAAACAAACATAAACCTAAACCTAAACCCTAAAAAATAAACTGAAATAAAAAAACCTAAACTAAAATAAATAAACCTAAAATAAATAAACTAAGCTAATTTAAAAAATAAATCAAAATAAAATAAAATAAACCAAAATACATAAAAAAATAAACTAAATGAACCTAAACCTATGAGTTTACTTTATTTAATAAAATAAAAAAATAAAATAAACCCTAAACCCTAAACCCTAAACCCTAAAACTCTAAACTCTAAACCTTAAAAACCCTAAACCCTAAACCTAAAACCCTAAACCCTAAAAACCTACAACCCTAAACCCTTAACCCTTAACCCTAACCCTAAACATCTAAACCCCTAAAGCCCTAAACCACTAAACCCTAAACCTTAAAACCATAAACCCAAACCTAAACCTAAACTTAAACCTAAACCTAATCTTAAACCTTAACCTAAACCTAAACCAAAAAAACCTAAACCCTCCTCCTTAACGCACTTTTCTCTCTAGTGATTCCTGATTTCATCTTGGTGTCGCATCCCCGAATAGGGATCTCTACATTTTTCTGCTTCGATTTTGGCCAAATTGTAGAGCTTGATAAACATCTGGCCGATTGTGTGATGCTTCATCCTTTATAATTGCTATAATGAGTTCAATTCTTTTGGCTCCACCTTAAATTTTGGTTGCTTCGACTAGGGCATCTGACACTTTGGAGATTGGAGGCCCTATTGCATCATCTTCTACTAAATACTTTAAGGAAGTGCTCTTTAGTAAGGCTTGTCACTCTATTGAATCAATTAATCTCATTTTGATCTTTTTCATGGTTTTCTATTATGTGCG
Organism: Cymbidium sinense; assembly: GCA_021442155.1. NCBI lineage: Eukaryota > Viridiplantae > Streptophyta > Magnoliopsida > Asparagales > Orchidaceae > Cymbidium > Cymbidium sinense. The sequence goes on from JAKCPB010000936.1 coordinate 50,134, forward strand.
ATGTGGATGTTGAATTATTGACAAAACCTTTGAATTCTCTTATCAAAAATTTGCTTTACATCCAAATTTGGATAAGATCCACACCTTATTTTCATAATCTTTAATGGATGCCTTTTCGATTGGTCTTATTAACCCTTGGCATATTCCAATACAACTTTCTAATGTTCTGGATTATTCATGTGTTTTCACATCATTCTTACCTCATCTTTAATTATCAAATGCACTTATCAAGTGGTCACCTTTGACATTAAGGAGGATATTGTCCCCGTGTGGTTATCTCTTAATATGCACATCCATTTTGTTACTTATCATGTGCTTTTTACTATTGGGGCTCTTTTTGTCGGCCTTTACAACTCAATCAAGCTACTAGCATCGCCTCATGGCTCGGATCCTAGTGGAGACATAATTGAAAAATATCATAAGGAAGACTGATTGGCTTTGAAAAATATGGGTATTATAAAAGGTGAATTGGAGAATCTTCCAATTTTTGTTTTCATTATAAAATTCATGGCCATGATCATGAATGTTCTATTCTCCATCCCCATTTAAAAGTGAAATCCTCCCAAAAATATTGCTCTTAATCATAAGCCAATCCCTACATATGTTCAAAACATTACCTTGAATCCTAAGAATGGTTTAAAGGATGCAATTGAGGTTGATTCATTGAATATCATGGTTATTCCTATTGAACCAATTTTGCTTCTACTATTGATATGGCTTCGGCTGATTTTCAAATTGGGAAGGATGAATTACCTCTTATCTCTTCTTTAAAGTTGAACATTTTTAATGTGGAGAATAACAAATTTTCAAAAATATTGGATGACTATTTTGTTTCTTTTGATTCTATCTCTACATCTATGCTGGCTTTGATCAATGAAAAAGAAGTTTTCAATGAGGATTTAAATGATGTTGAGCATGAAAATATTTATCATCGATTTAACTATTTGTGCTTTAAATGGTTCTAAATCATCACCTCTCATTTTAAATCTTGATATTCATGTTAATCCTACTTTTCAACTTAATCTAGATTTGAAAGAGTGTGAATTTCCCCATAAACACTTGGAGAAGTCTCTAAATTGGTGACCAATGTTACTAAATCTTACTGATGATGATTCTGTGGGAAAAGAAAATGGTTTTCAAACTTATCATGCTAAAAAAAAAAAAAGTGTTAAAATTCCCTCTCAAATTGTCCAAAACACTAGATGGATAATGCCTCCCACTCCTCTCTTAATTAACCCTTGCTCACCCCTTTTCTTTTTTATTATGATTAATTTTCTTGTTTGGAATGTTGGGGATTGGTACCCTCTATTCACAATCACATTAGAAATCTTTGTATTCATAATATTTCTTTACTCATTATTTTGGAACCTCTTATTCATGATAATAAAATTAACCATGTTGCTAGAATGATCGGGTTCAATAAATTTTACTCCAATGTTAGTAATAAGATCCAGTGTTTTGGAATAATTTCATTGAGGTTTCTATTATTGATAATTTTTAACAAGTTGTTAATGCACAAATGTTTTATGGAGACTATTGTGTTTTGGGTTCTTTTGTTTATGCATCTTGTTATAGATCTAGTCAAAATCTCCTTTGGGACAATTTGAGAAATTTTGCTACCTCAGTCAACAAACCTTAGTTTGTAGGTGGTGATTTCAATACTATTTTTTTTTTCTAAATGGAGAGGTGGTTGCTCTCCCAATATTCAATCTATGGAAGAATTTTCCAATATGATCCTTGATTGCAATTTGGTTAATATTGAGTTCTAATTACACTTGGAAAAACTCTAGACTTTGGCAAAGGACAATTCTTTTAATACTCATTGGATTACTCAATGGCCTTTTACTTATATTGATCATTTAAGCATAACCTTATTTGATCATGCTCCTCTAAGAAAGATAATTCTAATAGACTTAATAACTCCTCTCCTTTAGATTCTAGAACATGTGGATTTAGCATATTGATTACCTTAATGTTATCGCTAAAAATTGAAAATCACCTTTACAACTTGATAATTTATTTAGGGGGATGAATAGACTTTGGTTAAAACTTAAAAGACTTAAACAACATTTGGGTTGGTGGAAAAAGCATTGTTTTAAAAACCTTTTTGCTAATATTAAAGACATGGACATGTTGGTTTGTGATCTTGAAATCTTTGTTATGTCTGATCCTTCTAAGCTTATAGATTTGACTGAGGATAAAGATAAACTTGTCAATTTCCAAAATATGGAATAGACTTATTGGAACTAAAAAAGCTACTTGCAAACATATTGCGGATGGTGACAGGAATACTAGGTATTTTCATGCTTTAGTTAACAAAAATAGAGCCTTGAATAATATTCTAAAAATTAAAAATGAAAATGGCGATTAGATTATGGAAAAAATGATATTAAGGATTTGATGATTAATTACTTTAGAAGTTTTCTTAATAAGAATTTCCCTTATGAAGCGATTTCCAAATCACACTTGATTCCTTCTATTATTAATAATGATGATAATGATTTGGTTACCATCGTGCCTATTGAAGATAAAATTTATAAAGTTCTTAATAGTATGAATTTTGATTCTGTGATGGTCTAGAAGGTTTCATGACTCAATTTTTTCATAAATGCTGGTTTATCATTAAAAATGATTTGATTGAGGTAGTGATTGATTTTTTTTAAAGGTAATTCTTTTCCTAGATATTTTTCTAGTACTTCTATTATTCTCATACCTCAAAAGGATAACACGAACTTTTGGAGTGATTTTAGACCTATTAGTCTTTGCACCTTTTTCAATAAACTGATTTTCAAAATCCTTACAAACAGACTTAGTCCTTTACTCAATAAAATATCTCTCTAAACCAAACTGGTTTTGTTAGATGTCGATCTATTTCTAATAATATTTTACTTGCCCAAGAATTAATTCATGATCTTGATGCCAAGACTATAGGGGACAACATTCTTTTCAAATTAGATATTACCAAAGCCTTTAATAACATCTCTTGGGATTTCCTTTTTCATATTTTGAATTTATTTGGGTTTTCTAGAAAATAAACTCTTCTTATTGAAAATTGTATTAATAATTCCTGGTTTTTGATTTTTCTTAATGGAGAAGCCTTGGGTTTCTTTCCTCTTCCCATGGCTTAAGACAAGTGGATCCCTTATCGCCTTTATTTATTATTACGAGTACTTATCAAGGAGCATCAATGATTTATTCTTAAAAATCCTAGTATGTACTATTGAACTATTGATGGTCTCCCTATTTCCCATCTAAGTTTTGACTATGATTTCATTATTTTTTGCAATACTCATCACATCAAGCATCTTAAGAATTTTTTAAATAAATTTGGTAGAGAAAGTGGCATTTCGATCAATGATAACAAAAGTTGTTTTATCACATCCTCTAGTATCTTGAATAATAAAATCAATCAAATCCATCATATCATAAATTTTAAACATCAACACTTACCTCTTAAGTACTTGGGTGCTATGCTCTTAAAGGCTTAAACATTCCCACCTTTTGATGAGTTAATTCAAAAAATTACAAATAAAATATCTTTTGGGAATTCAACTATCCTTTGGTTACTCCACTATCCTTAAAAGCACTCTCAACTCTATGCCTCTTTATTTGATTTAAACTATTATTCCCACTAATGCCACTCTTATGAATTGATAGTTTGCTTAACAAATTTTTTGGGGACTAATAATTCTATCAAAAGAATGCATTGAACATCTTGGCATAAATGTTGTGGTCCTTTGGGTGAAGGTGCTCTTGGTTGAAAACCTATTCATGAAGCTATCATTACTTTCTCATAAACTCGGTGGAATTTAGAAAGAATGATAGCCTTTGGCTAATTTTATGATGAAAAATATTTTCAAGGAAAACACCCTCTTAACTATGCTTATAATGGGTGACTCTGGTTTGGAAAAAAGTCTTTGTTCCATTAAATGGGTTGATGAATCATTAAAATATTGGAGTATCCAAATTGGTTCTTCCTTCTTTTGGCAAGACAATTGATTGGCAAGTTTGATTGACACCCAATTATGTATCCACTCTACTACTGCTATCAATGTTAATTCTTTTTGGCTCAATAATAATCGAAATGAAAACAAACTTGAGAACTATATCCCTATTTATCTTTTTGACAACTTTAGAAATATTCCCATTATTTCTAGCAAACCAGATCAAGTTCTTTTTAAACTTCCACATAATGGTGATTTTGTTCTTAAAGAGGTTTAGAACTTTATTAGAGAAAAAAAAACACCCCCTCTAATGTTTTTATTAAAATTTGGAACAAAATCATTCCCATTTCTTATTCAATTTTAGCTTGGAGGATTTTGAATAACTATATGCCTTTGGACTCTTTCCTTTGGTCTAAATGGTTTTATTTACCTTCAAACTGCTATTGTTGTTTTCATATTGAAAATGTAAATCATGTCTTTGTAAATTGTGATATTATTTCAAAATTATGGTTTTGGTATGATTATTTATTTAATTCAAACTATTTTCATGGTTCCATTTCTTTGTATCAACTTCTTGAAGCCTATTTCAAAAACACTATGAAAGGTCATATAAAAGTTTTAATTGCTATTACCTTTATCTGGTTCATAAGGATGGATATAAATGATGCTAAATATCCTAGTATTCCTATGAAACATAAAAGGATCCTCACTAGAACTAAAAAAAAAATTCATGCTTTTTTTAATGCCAATCTTATTAGTAACATTCATTTTAGAGGTTACAAATTTGGGCTAAAAAAATTGGGTATCATTTCTGACTCTGACTCTAAAGGAGCTAGAATTATCCATTGGATTAAAATTAATACTGATGGTTCTGTTACTTCTAATAAATATGGTTGTGGTGGTATCCTTAGAGAATCTAAAGGTAATAACATCTGTGCTTTTGCCTGCCCTCTCAAAGCCCGACGCTCTTTTGTCGAGCTTATGGTTGTTAATAAAGAAAATTAAATTTGTTTGAATAGAAGTTTCCTCAACATCTGGATTGAAGTTGATGCTCTCTTGCTTCTTGATTTTCTTAATTCTAATAGAAATGGGAATGTTGAATTATTTTATCTTCTTAATCATACAAAAATTATGCTTTCACAAGTATATTTTAAAATTTCCCACATCCTTTGTGAAGGTAATGCTTGTGATGATTATTTAGATAATTTTGTTGCCAACTTAATTGAGTTAACTTTATTGAACAACCAAACTTTGCCTAAATTATTAAGAGGTTTACTTAACTGATAATACGATTTCCTTATCTATTATAAATTGTTAGATTGGTTTTATCGTTATTTTTTATGATCTTTGTTTTTTTGTTTTTGTTAAACCCTCTGGGTTGTGGTGAACTTCTAATTTTAACTCTTTGGGGTTTTATTTTCAACTCTTGTTTTGTTCAATGGTTGTTGCTCCGATGATTTTGTTAGTGCAACCTGGGTGTTTTGGTTTTAGCTGGTGGTTGCTTCTGCCTAGTCAGATTTTACCAACTTTTCCCTTAGATGTTCCTATTTCCTTCTTGGTCATGCTTTATGTAGGAATTTCTTTCTATATGGTTTTTGCCTCTTTTTTGGCCTACCTACAAACCTATTATATCTATAGTGGTTGACTATGTGGCTTGGTTAACCCTATCGACAATGTTTGCTAGTTAGTTATGGATGGTTGTTCTAGGTGTTTTATCTCCGGCTTGAATTTAGCATGGTGGAGGTGGGTTGGCAAACTATTATCTGCTCTATTTTGTTGACTAGGGTTGGTGGTTGGTTTGACTATTTTGTTTTTATTTTTGGTTATGTGTTGGACCTCCTCATTCATCGGGTTTGGATTGGGAATTGTTCGAAATGGTTAACTATGTTATGTATGCTTTTTGGGCCTACTGGGTGGTTAGTGTCTTCTTGCTTGTTTTTTTATTTTTGGCTTGTTATTTGTCTAATTGTGCTCTATATCTTTCTATCTTTGGCTGGTTTTTCTACCTTTATGGATTGGCTTTTTCTTTTCCTTTATTAGGTTTGGAGGTTGTTGTCTTTCTCTACCCCTTCTCAGACTATTTTGGATGTTTTTGGTGATTGTTGTTGGTCTTGATACTGATGTTTTTTATTTTAATAACTTGGATCTTCTCTCATTCAGGTGGTTGGCTAAGAGGATTTCTTGGATGGCTGGTTGGACTAGTTGTTTTGGCTAGTTGGACTGGTTGGAGGAGTGGCTGCTTTGATTATTTTTTCTTGCTCCATTGGTGAGCCTGGGAACCTCACTGGTTTGTAATTGTTTTCTTCTTGCTCTTGGTTGGTCTCACCTCTCTTGAAACACCCCTTTTCCTACTTAGATGGCAGCCTTGCTCCCCACCCCTCTTGTTGTTAGGCTGGGTTTTTCTATTTGGTGGATGAAGGATCTAAGCACTTATGGTTTTCCTTTTTGCTATTGTTTGTCTCTTTTTAGTGTTGTCACCCATGTCATGATGCTTGCTCCTCCTGAATTGGTTATTCCTTTTTGGTGAGGCTCTGGTGGTGCTCATATTGTTTTGCTTATCCCATTGCTTACTTAAACCTAAACCCTAAACCTTAAAATTTAAACCCTAAACCCCTAACACAAACTAAACTTAAACCTAACTTACTAAACTAACCTAACTCAAACCCTAAACCTAAAAACTAACCCTAAACCTAAACTCAAAAACCTAATTTAAACCTTAAACTCAACTTAATCCCTTAAACTCAAAACCTAAATCAAACTCCTAAACTCTAAACCTAAACTAAACCTATAAACTAACTTAAACTCCTAAAACTCTTAAACTAAACCCTAAACCTAAACCTAAACTAACCTAAAACCCTTAAACTAAACCTAAACAACTAAACTAAACTTTAAAAACCTAAAACCCTAACTAACTCCTAACTAAACTTAAACTTAAACCTTAAAAAACTCCTAAACCTAACCCTAAAACCCTAAACCCTAACCTAAACCCTTTTTAATAAACCCTAAACCCTAATAACCCTAAACTAAACTCTAAAACCTAACTAAACCTATAACTAAACTTAAACCCTAATCTAAACCCTAAATCTTAAACTCTAATAAACCCTAAACCCTAAACTAAAAAAAACTAAAATAAACCTAAAATAAATAAACTAAAATAAGTAAATAATAAACACTAAATATAATACTAAATTAAATATAAACCTAAACCTAAACTAAACCTAACAAAAAACCTAAACCTAAACTAAAATAAAAACTAAATAAAATAAACCTAAACTTAAAATAAAAATAAACCTAAACCTAAATAAACCTAAAATAAACCTAAATCTAAAACCTAAACCTAAAACTCCTAAACCTAAATAATAATAAAACTAAATAAAAACCTAAACTAAAAACCCTAAACTTAACCTAAATAAACCTAAACCTAAAACCTAAAACTAAACTAAAATAACTAAAACTAAAACCTAAACCTAAACTAAAAATAACCTAAAAATAAAACCTAACTAAAATAACTAACCTAACCTAAACTAAACAACCTAACTAAACTAAATAAACTAAACCTAAACCCTAAACCTAAATACTAATAAACCTAAACCCATAAACTCTAAACCTAAACTAAATCATCTAAACCCCAAAACCTAAACCCTATCCCTAAATCCTAAACCCTAAATAAACCTTAAAATAAACCTAAACCTAAACACTAAACCTAAACCCTAAAACTAAAACCTAAACCTAAACTAAATAAAACTAAAATAAAATAAATAAACCTAAACTTAAATAAAATAATAAAAAATAAAGTTAAATAAAAACTAAACTAAAACCTAAACCTAAATAAAAAAAATAAAATAAATAAAAAATAAAATAAACTAAACTAAAATAAATAATAAATAAACTAATTAAGAAATAAAATAACTTAAAATAAAAAACCTAAATAAAATAAAAAACTAAATGTAAATTAAAACCTAACCTAAAATAAAATAAAATAAAATCAAAATTAAAACCTAACCTTAAAAATAAACCTAAAATATAAAATATAAACCTAATCCCTAAACTAAAAAAAACCTAACCTAAATAAAATATAATAAACAAAATAAAATAAACCTTAACCTAAACTAAAATATACCTAAACTAAAATAAATAAAAACTAAACCAAAACCTAAAATAAACTAAACCTAAACCTAAAAAAAAATAAAAAAAAAATAAAACTAAACCTAAACTAAAAAATAAACCTAAAATAAACTAAAATAAAATTAAAAACTAAACCTAAAATTAAAATAAAAAATAAACCTAAACCAAAATAATAAATAAATAAAAACAAAACTAAAATCTAAACTAAAAATAAAACTAAACTAAAATAAAATTAATAAAAACCTAAACTAAACTAAATAAAATAAAATTAAACCTAAAATAAAATAAAAATAAAATAAACCTAAACTAAATAAAAAAAATAAATAAACCATAATAAATTAAAATAAAACTAAATAAAACCTAAACCTAAAAAATAAATAAACCTAAAAAAAATAAATAAAATAAAATATAAAACTAACCCAAAAAAAAAATAAACCTAAACCTAAATTAAACAAAATAAAATAAACCTAAACCTAAATTATAAAAATAACCTAAACCTAAAAAAACCTAAAATAAACTAATCTAAATCTAAACTAAATATAAAAATAAAAAAATAAACCTAAACCTAAAAAAAATAAAAAACATAAAAAATTAAACCTAAAATAAAATAAATAAAACCTAAAAAAATAAAATAAAACCTAAACCTAAACTAAAAAATAAACTAAAATAAAATTAATAAAAACTTAAACTAAACTAAAATTAAAATAAACCTAAAATAAAATATACATAAACAAAATAAAAAAACATAAAATAAAAATAAAATAAACTTAAAATAAAATAAAAATAAATTAAAAACCTAAACCTAAAAAATAAACCTAAAAATAAAACCTAAAAGTAAATAAAATATAAAACTTAAACTGGGAAAAAAATAAACCTAAACCTAAAATAAACAAAATAAAATAAACCCAAAGCTAAACTAAAATAAATAAAACCTAAACCTAAACCTAAAATACAATAAACCTATACTATAAACTAAATAAAATAAACTATAAATAAACCTAAACCTAAACTAAAAAATAAAACCTAAAAATAAACCTAAAATAAAAAACATAAAAGCTAAACCTAAAAAATTTAAATAAAAACCTAAACCTAAACCTAAAAATAAAAAATAAAACTTAAACCTAAAAATAAAATAAAATAAAATAAACTAAAAAGAAACATAAACCTAAACAAAACCTAAAAAATAAACTACAATAAAACCAAAACTAAAATAAATAAACTAAACTAAATAAAAAATAAAAGCTAAACCTAATTAAAATTAAAATTAAAATAAACTAAAATAAATAAATAAACTAAACAAACTAAATATTACTTAATTTTAAAATAATAAACTAAACCTAAATCCTAAACCCTAAACTCTAAACCTAAACCCTAAACTAAACCCCAAATTCCTAAACCTATAACAAAATACAACCCTAAATCTAAACCCTAAACTATAAACCTAAAACCCTAACCCCTAAACTAAACTTAAACCCTAAACTCAAACCTAACACTAAACCCTAAAACCTAAACTAACTTAAACTAAACCTAACTAACTCTAAATCCTAAAATTAAAAAACTTAAAACTAAACAATAAACTCCTAAATCACTTAAACTCCTAAACTAAACTATAAACCTAAATCCTAAACCTAAACTAAACCTTAAACTTAAAACTTAAACCCTAAACTTAAACCTAAAACCTTAAACTCAAACCTAAACTAAACCCCTAAACCTTAAACTAAAACCCTAAACTCCTAAACCTAAAAAAACCTAAACTTAAAAACCCTAAACCTTAAACTAAACCCTAAAACCTAAACTTAAACCCTAAACCTAAACCTAAAACTATAAACCCTAAACTTTAACCCTAAAGCCTAAACCCTAAAACCTTAAACCCAAAACCCTAAAACCCAAAACCTTAAAGCCTAAACCCAAAACCTTAAACCCTAAACCCTAAACCCTAAAATCTTAAAAACCTAAACATAAACTAAATAAAATGTAAATATAAAATAAATAAATAAATAAAATAAAAACTTATACTAAAACCTTATCATAAACCTAAAAATAAAATAAAAAAAACTAAAATAAAAAAAAAAAACCTAAACTAAACTAAAAAATAAAACAAACTTAAGAATAAAAAACCTAAATAAAATAAAAATAAAATAAACATAAAATAAAATAAAATAAAACTAAATAAAAACCTAAACCTAAAAAATAAAACTTAAAAATAAAAAAATAAAACCTAAATCCTAAACTAAAAAAAACCTAAATCAAAAATAAAAATAAAATAAAGCTAAACCTAAACTAAAATAAATAAAACCTACACCTAAACCAAAACTGAATAAAATAAAATAAACTAAAAATTATCCTAAATATAAATAAAAAATAAAGCCTATGAATAAACCTAAAATATAAACCTAAACCATAAACCTAAAAAAATAAAATAAAAACTTAAACCTAATCCAAGGAACGATGAAGGATACATCCATGGTGTTAGTAAAGGTAGAGATCAGGGATATGATGGTTAATCCCGCTACTCAAGAGGCTGGGGTGGTTCAAGGAAATGATAAATTGAAGAATGGTCGATCCGATCATTCCTTATGGAACTGTCTTATAGTAGAGATGATTCTACTTATCTAGGTTTTTATTTGCTCTTGCTCTTTTTATCTATGTCATCATCGCTTGTGTCTAAGAAAACCTGTGCTACTTGGTTGATGAAATCAAAAGAAGAAATGTTGAATCTAAATTTGTTCTTATTAAAAAATAAAACCTTAAACCCTAAACCTAAGAAAAAACTTAAAACTTAAACCCTAAACTAAAACCAAACCCAAATAAACACTAAAACCATAAACTCAAACCCTAAACCTAAAACCTAAAAAAACTAATTATAAAAAAAACCCTAAACCCTAACTTAAACCTAAACCCTAAACCTAAAACTATAAACCTAAACTATAAACCTTAAAACCTCTAAACAAAAACCTAAACTAAACCCTAAACCTAAAACCTAAACCTAAACCTAAACCCTAAACCTAAACTATAAACTAAAGTTTAAAACTAAACCTAAACCTAAACCTAAACTAACCCTAAACCCTAAACCCTAAATAAACCTAAACCTAAACACTAAACCTAAACTATAAACCTAACCCTAAACCCTAAACCCTAAAACCCTTAACCCTAAACTAAATAAAACCTAAAAATAAAATAATTTAAAAACCTAAACCTAAAGAAAATAAAATAAATGAATAAAAAACCTAAAGTAAAACCTAAACCTAAAAATGAAATAAAATAAAAAATAAAAAAAACTAAAATAAATAAAGAAAACCTAAACTAAAGTAAAAAAAAAATAAAATAAACCTAAGAAAAAAAAACCTTAATAAAATAAAAAAAAATAAAATAAAATAAAAATAAAATAAATAAAAAACAAAAATAAAATAAAACCTAAACCTAAAATAAACATAAAACCTAAAATGATTAATAAAACCTAAACTAAAACCTAAACCTAAAATAAAATAAAATAAACAAAATAAAATAGACCTAAACCTAAACTAAAATAAACTAAACTAAAATAAACCAAAACCAAAATAAACTAAAAATAAATTAAAATAAACCTAAACCTAAACTAAAAAAAAACCTAAAATAAACCTAAAATAAAACCTAAACCTAACCTAAAAGGAAATAAAACCTAAACCTAAACTTAAAAATAAAAAATTAAAACCTAACCTAAAAAAATAAAATAAAAATAAAATTCAACTAAAAAATAAACCTAAACCTAAAAAATAAATTAAAATAAAAACCTAAACTAAAATAAAAATAAATAAATAAAATAAAATAAAATAAATTAACTAAATAAATAAAAAATAAATATAAATAAAAATAAATAAAATATAAATAAACTAAATAATTAATAAATAAAATAAAATAAAATAAACCTAAACTAAAATATAAACTAAACCTAAACCTAAACTAACAAAACAAATAAATAAAACCTAAACCTAAAAAAACAAACCCTAAACCCTAAACAACCCTAAAACCTAAACCCTAAACAACCCTAAACCCTAAACCTAAAACCTAAACCCTAAACCCTAAACCCTAAAAGCTAAACCCTAAACCCTAAACCCTAAACCCTAAACCCCAAACCCTAAACCCCAAACCCTAAACTCCAAACCCTAAACCCTAAACCCCAAACCCTAGACCAACCCTAAACCCTAAACTAACCCTAAACCTTAAGCCCAAGAATGAATCTTGATGTAGAACATCACCATCAACTAGGCTCAATCTAGATCTACTGGTGGAGGCAAAAGCCAATGATTATCATAGTGATGAGGGGGATCTAGAGGTGGTGAAAGCAGAGTTATGGAGGTAAGAGGAGCATGAGGTTAATGCTGGTGAGGGAGAGATCGCATATGATGGAGATCTCACTACGAGAGGTTCTGGGAATTGGAGAAATAAGACCGACACTGTTGCTTATGGAACTTGTCTATTGTAAGACAGTTCTACTTATCTAAGGTTTTGATCTATGGGTGCTCTTTTTCATTTATGTCATCACTTGTGTCTTAGAAAACTTGGGATGCTACTTGGTTGATGAAATTGTAAAGAAGAAATGTTAAATCTAAATTTGTTCTCTATTAAAAAAACCTTAAATCCTAAACCCTAAACCCTAAACCCTAAACTAAAACTTAAACTCTAAACCTAAAACTAAAACCCTAAATCCTAAAAACCCTAAACCGTAAACACTAAACCATAAACCCTAAACCCAAAGCCCTAAAACCCTAAAACCCTAAACCTTAGACCTTAAACCTTAAACCCTAAAACCTACAACCCTAAACCCTAAAACCTATAACCCTAAACCCTAAACCATAAACCCTAAACCCTAAACCCTAAACTAACCTAAACCCTAAACTAACCCTAAACCCTAAACCCTGAATAAAGATGTCATTAGGAGTAGATCTAAAGAATGTCATAATCCTAACATAGTTATGGTAACTAAAGAAAATGTCTTTAAGAGACTTTCCCTTGACTATTAGAGATTTGAATACTAAACCCTAACCCTAACTCATATTATAATACCATATATCATAGTATAATCTAGCATCATATATTTAGCATGTGATGTGTTTTGGAAGTTATAAGATGTTTTGAAATGTTTAGTATATTATGGTATTGTGCCCTATAGTCTATATTAATATAAATCATAAAAGATTGATTTAATAAATCGATGATGAAATTTGTTAAATTTCAAGTGGAATTAGGTTGTACCAAAGGTGTGCTATGCCACTTATAGTCTAAAAAGTAAGATTTTATGTTCTAAATAAATATTATATGTTGTAGCATAGTATAGCATCATATATCTTAATATATTGTTCTTCGCATTTTAAATTCTTTTAGTATTATGCAATCATGCAGTCGAGCCTACACTAGAATTATTTATAAAAATGTTGATTTAGACTTTAAAATGGTAGAATTTGGCCAAATTCATAATTGGTAGAGCATGGCATCATAATAAATTATTTCAATTTAAAATATGTTGATTTAGTCTTTTATTGTTTAGAACAATTTTGTGATTTTTTATCTTAAGCAATCCCTTATGATGTGATATGCAATATAATATAATATAATATGTCATAGTGTATTATAATATAGGATGTCATAATAGTGTAGTATCATGCATTATAACATACCATTGTGTATTACTACTTATTGTTTAGCATATTTTAGTTTGTTATAGTATGATGTAGTAGAGTTTGTAGGTATAATTCATAAAAATACGATTTATAGGCTAAGATGATGAGATTTGGCCAAATTTAAGGTAAGTTTAGGAACAACATTGGGGTGTGCTATGGTGTGTCATTTAATCAAAAGAATGGAATTTTGTATCCAAAATAAATGTTTATTTTTCAACCAAATTTTATAAATTTTTTCTTAAAGTGATTCAATTTTAGGTGTAATATAATATAATATATTATAAGCATATTAAAATATAATGTACATAATAATATAACCTCACATATATATGAATGTGGTGATTACTAAATGTTATTATAAATTTTAGTATGTTTTACTTTTGTTATAATAAGTTGGGTCAAAACTCACAAAAAATTTAATTTGAAGGTTGAGATGGAAGAATTTGCCAAATTCACGGTACACACCAAGAATCAACACCAAAATTATGCTATTTTGTACCATTTCTAATAGGAAAAATAACAATTTTACATCCAAAATGAACATTATTTAAAAAAAATTTTATTATTTGTTACTTTTAAGTGATTCTAATGAGGTGTAATGTTAGACAATATATAATATTATAGCAAATTATAATATAACATCATATATTATAATATAATATAATGTGTTAATTCACATAATAATATGTTTAGCATGATATTGTATAGTTAGTTTGAGCTTGCACCATCATAAATCATAAAATGTTGATTACAATGTTAAGATGATGTAATTTGAACAAATACATTATTAGGCTTTTTGTTGAAGTATTAAAGGTGTGCCTAAGAGAAGAAATAAGATTTGATGAGAATTCCATGTCAAAGACATGGAGGGAGATTCGTAGGGATCACATACATACAGACATGACATGTGAGGGTCTATGTCGAGGGCATAAAAGAAGAAAATCTATTGGGGATAAGGTTTGAATTTGATTTGACTATATGATTTATGGAAAGAAGATCCACTGTGGATAAGAATCTATAATCCACCATGGATTAAGATCGAAATGACTTTAATTTGTTTAGTTTTAATTGATGTGGAGGCATATCTGCTAGAGATATGGGCTCAAGTCTGCTGGGGATAGGGTATATGAACCTTCCACTAGGGAAGAATGTTCAGGCTATCCATTGGGGATTGGGATTTGAGTTTGATTCCATAGATTTTTTTAGGGATGTATTTGCTAGGAATAAGGGTTTAGTTAAATTTCTTTAATTTAGACTCAAGTAGGGGAGTTGGTTTAATTTGGCTCCACTAGGGAGGTTGGTTTTGAAATTGATTTATTTGCTTGACTTGTTTAAATATGATTTGGGGCTCTGCTGATGAGAAGGGTGTGATTTAACTCCACTAGGGAAAATCAAATTGGGTTTTATTTAATCTGAGTTAATGGACATGTCGATGAACCCAGAAGGGGCTATATCGCTATACATTTTTACAAATCTAAAGGGATAGTCTACCAGCTGCGGGGTAGAGCTATCTAACCGAAGGGGTTTCCTTTCGATGTGCAATGGCTATGCTAGGAAGAGGCATAGAATACTTATATCTTCCAAAGCAAGGAAAAATTATCGTTGTGACTTATTGGATGCACAATAAATTGAACCTGACCTAAGGTGACTACTGAGTGAATGCCACTAGGGACTTCTGTCAACTAAAAAGTTAGAATTAATTTTATCTTCATTTCATGTGATTTGATATATTTTTTTTGTTTAGTTTGATTTGATTTCAAATTGAAGGCATACCACCGGGATGTGAGTCAAAAATTTAATAGATTTATGGACCATTTCAAGGATGGACCCAGAGAAGGGGCTATATCGACTTGTCCTATCTGAAATTTACAAATCCAAAAGGATAATCTACTAGCCATAGAGCTAGCCAACCAAAGGGGTTGGCTTTCTGTGCAATGGTCTTAGAAGAAGGTCTAGTAGATGTACATCTTCTAAAGTAGGGAACAACCACTGGGGTGACCTGTTGGTAGCATAACAAAAAGAACCTAACTTAAGGAAGACTACTGAGTGAATGTTGATGGGAACTTATATCAACTTAAGAGTAGTAGGGAGTTTTGTTGACACTACCCTAAAGATAGGATGGGAAAAGTACCGCTAATGGTGTCTTCCTAATCCATAAGTGAATATATATATTTTTTTATATCTTTGCAGGGACGCTATTAGTGTGTGAGAGACCATATTGAGAAGGGGATATGCCAACCTTGACCTATCTCAGATTTACTAGACCAAGGGAGAATCTGAACATCCATAGGATGAATTCTCCAACCAGGGTGGTTAAGAAAGGGGAACCGCCTAACTGATAGTAACCAGTGTCTAAATGGTCGCAAAAAGATGTGATCCAAATATAGTGCCCACAAGGGAGGTACTGCTAGGGGCATTATTCTAAGCCCTGGAAAAGAAATCTTATAGGTGTAAGATGGCCAACTCAAGGAGAAAGTGTAGTAGACTTACATCTACCATGAGTGGTGTATTCTAAGCTATGAGACCAACCAACCAAAGTTTTATCCATCAGCATGAGTGGTGTATCCATCAGTATAGTGAGAACCAACCAACCTAAGGTGCCCGTCGGTGTGCAATGATCAATCTGAAAAGAAATCATGTAGGCTTATAACTTTCCAAGTGGAACTGAACATTAGGATAGCCTAATGTCAATGGGATAGATGATATCTGACCTAGAGTGACTACTAAGCGGGGAGCCCCGAGGAAGGACTAGACCCAGACTTGAAGTAGTCAGGAGGGAAGGAGCCACTAGGGGACCTATCCTAAACCTTAAATATACTCGACCCAATTAGTGCACGAAGGCTAATCCAAGAAGAAAGTGAAGCAAACTCACATCCTCTTAAATGAAGTCCACATGAGGTAGCTTACCGGCCATGCAGTAAGGCCTACTAAACTAACAAGGCATTTGTCGGTGTGTAGTGGACAAGTAAAGAAGGAAAGTGTGGCAGACCACTAGGGTGTAGTATATATTTTTGTTGTGTAGTTTACATCCTCCAAAGTAAGAAGACCACTAGGGTGTCACATTAGCAGGGTAACTAGTCTACTTAACCTAGAGCGGCTACTAAGTGAGTGTCACTGGGGGCATTATCTTAACTCAGAGTAGCCCAAGATAAATGATATGTGTTTATTTTATATTTTTGTGTGTAGTTTATATTTTTGTTATTTCAATGAAGGTTAGAACACCACTCGAGTTCCATACACCTACCCTAAACACATCGTGGCATATTCACAAACAAGAATACTTTCAACATGGAAGAGATTGAATTCAAAATGAAATATTCATGATAATTATTTTCAAACATGATTTATAATATTTCTTTAAGAAGAGCCCATTGATTGGAAGCATTGGGTGCTCTCCCTTATGCTTAATAAGCTGATAAGATCCTCTTTGGTAGGCCTTCTTTATGGCAAAAGGGCCATCCCAAGTGGGTTCAAACTTGCCTCCCATCTTACATGATGGGCAACAATCTCCTTAGATCTAAAATAAGCACTTCTACTTGAAAAGCTCTAAAATGGACCAACTTGTTGTGAGCTTGAATCATTTTATCTTTGTACAACTCGAGGTTTTGGCATACCCGCAAGTGTCTCTCCTCCAAACCTTCATGCACTTCTAACCGTAACTTGGCATTCTACTCTGTTATGATCTTGCTACCCACAACTATCCTTAGTGGTGGGAGTTGGACTTCTAATGGTAAAATAGCTTCAGACCCATACACTAAGGAGAAAGGAGTAGATTGAGTTGTAGTTCTATATGTGATGTGGTAGGCCCACAAGGCTTCAGCTAACTACTCATACCACTGTCCCTTATTATTGCCGAGTGTCTTCTTCAGTATTTGAATGAGAGTTTTATTGAAGGCTTCTACTAAGATGCCGTTTACCCTCAAGTAGTTGATGGTAGAATATCTCCAATATATTATGTATCTCCGGGCAAAGTTGTTGATCTCAGTGCTCTTGAATGTAGTACCATTATCAGATATAATTTGTCGAGCACTCCAAACCTATATACGATATCATTCTTAAAAAACTAGAGCACATGCTGAGTTCTGACCTCTCTAAGTGGAATCGCCTTTGCCCATTTCAAAAAGTAGTTAGTAGCAGCTAAGATGAACTGATGACCTTTGGAAGAAAGAGGATCAATCGGACCCACAATGCATTAACACTTGAATGGCCATGAGGCCAACATAGGACATGTTGGATGGTGTAGGACCACACCATGTATTTGACATTGGTGGCATCACCTAATCAATGCATTCTTTATCATCAATGACTAGTAGTATCCTAGTTTCTTGATCTTGGCTTTCATCTTCGATTGAATTGGCTTACATAATCTTGAGTGTACCTCAACAATCTGAAGCTTCATGCTTGTCTAAACAACATAACCACATATGATAAAGTCCATTGGCATACAAGGCACCATCCACAAGAGCAAGAAAGTGCTCTCTACTGAATAGGCTTAGGACTTGTCTTGAGGTAGTTTTCCTTTATTTAGGTAATCCATGAATAGTTGCCTAAACTCCTCATCCTTCTTGCAATGGCAACCTCCCTTTAAGAGAGTACTTTTGATGAGTTCAAGATCAATAAGACTTGTCTATTTTGGACTATTGATATGGACTCATCCTGACATGCCAACTCCTTAGCAAGCTTGGTTAAAGCATATACTATGATGTTCTCTCCCAGAGGAATCTTATAAATGGTAACCTCTTGGATTTGGGCCAACAACTCTATGGTGTACTTATGGTAGTGATGGAGCTTGGGCTTTATAACCTTATAGGACCTAGTGATTTGGTTAATAACTTGTTGAGAATCCCCAAAGATGTTGATGTTCTGGATGCTTAGAGTAACATATAACTCCATACCATCAATCAGAGCTTCATATTTAGCTTTTTTTGTTGGTTAGATTGGATATGATATGATAATCTCATCACATCGCACCCGAGTAGAGAACTATTCCTACCCCTACCTTTCCTCGAATAGTAGATTGTGGTTCTTCTCCTCTTTGAGAGGAAGCCGCACCATCATGGTACATCTCCTAGTAGTGAATGCTAGTATCCCCTAAGTTCATGATTTGTTCATCAGGGAGATCATCAATAAGCAGAGAGTTAGTAGGAAGTGGGTGTGCTTCTAAGAAATCTGCTTGCACTTGTCCTTTCACTGCACGAAGGAGTAAGAAGGTAATGTCAAACTATGAGAGGATCATGGACCGTCATGCCAACCATCTGGATAGCATCGGCCATGTCATGAGATAATGTAGTGGATTTATCACAGACATTAAGTTCAACTTATGAGAAAGCATATAGTGCTAAAGCTTTTAGGATACAAAGATTAAAGCTAGGCAATGCATCTCAATGGGTGGATAATTAGCCTCAACATGGATTAGATGATGGCTGAGGTTGTAAAGTACATTTTCCTTTTCTTTATCATTGGCTTGGGCCAACAAAGCACTAAGGGAGTCTTCTAATGTAGTAGTGTAAAGTATGGCGCTTTCGGGATAGGACTACTAGAATCGGCAACATCATCGGTAATGCTTGATGTCTTCTAAGGCATGCATGCTCATCCCACATAACTTGGCATCCTTTTGACAAGTGTAGAGAATGGATGACATTTTTCCGATAAGTTGGATATGATGCATCTTAGATATGCCAACTGCACTTGGAATAATATTAGTTAAGTTAAACTTTTAGGGGGTGGCATTTTTAATATTTCCTTGATCTTCTCTGGATTTATTTCGATTCCATGGTGTCAGACAACAAACCTAAAAAAATTTGCTTAAGCTACTCCAAATGCAAACTACAAGGGATTCATTTTGAGGTTAAATTATCTTAAATGTTTGAAAACTACTCTCAAGTCAAAGAGATGGTCTTCCATTTCTCTACTTTTGAGCACAAAATCATTGACATTGCACTCGACTTGATGATGAATGAGTTCGTGAAAGATTCGATTCAATGCCTGTTGGTATGTAGCACTGTAATTTTTAAGGCTAAAAGGCATGACCTTATAGTAATAGATTCGATCAAGGTTCTAAAAGTAGTGTTTCTTTCATCTTCAAGGGACATGTTTATTTGGTTATATCCAAATGAGCCATCCATGAAGGAGAATCGCATGAGATGAGGCAATGTCCACCATCTCTAGATTGTGGAAATTCATCTTTTCAACATGCCTTATTTAAATCCCAAAAATCAATGCATTGTGAATTTAGATATTATTTTTCTTAACTAGGACGACGCTTGCTAACCAGGTAGGGTATTTTTCTTCTCAAATGAAGCCATCATCGATCAGTTTCTTGACTTCATAAATGACCTGTTGTTCTATGTGTCACATGTCTAGAGCTTTCTTGATAGGGTTAGCAGGCTCTATTGCTAGTTTATGGACTGCTATGTCAAGAGCCAATCCATGTATCTCTTCATAACTCCATGCAAAGTAGCCCTTAAACTCAGTCAATAGCCTAACTAAGTCATTGGTTTCAATTTCATTCAATAAAGAACTGTATGTGGGTGGATCTTCTCAATTCTAAGTTGATTTCCTTGAGCTCGTCGATTGTTGACTTGATCTCTTCTTTAAACTATGATGGTGCATCTTTGAATTAAAAATCATCTAGATCATCTAAAGTTTCTAAGCACAGCTCCTCATATGAGTTAATGTGATTTGAAAAGAACCTATCAGATTCCAACTGATTGGTAATGATTAAGCAGTAATTGTCATCATCAACTGGACCCATTATACTGAATCCTAGTCTTGGTCTTGATTGAGAGCTTTATATTTATACTTCCATATTCTTTCGAAGTAGCCTGACCTATTCTTTGACCAAGTATGTGGGATTAACCCTTTCTTTGCTAAATTATGAACACAAAGCAAGTACCAATCAAAAGGTAATTCAATTAAATCTTTATATGAATCATCCTCAAGTTCTACATCAACTTCTTGGCTTGAGGATGATGCTCCCAGAAAGAACCTATGAGTCTTCACACTTGTAGATGACTTAAGAGCTTCCTTAACCTCCAAGCCTTAGGTTTTTGAGAGAAAAGTGGGGTCAGAGATAAAGTTCTCAACTGATAACTAACTATTTCATATACAGACTTGGATACACTTATGCTTTGCTTTAGAACCTGGTCCTCATCGCTCTCTCGCTGAAGTGTTACCTCCAAGGGAATCTACTACTAATAAGAGGTGGCTGGTGTGCTAACCATATAAGACTTATCCTATGAACTAGATTCTAAGTCTATATGGATAGCAAGTGTACTCTAGCTGGGACATACCTTTTTTGGGTGGCCAATAAAGAGGGTTTTCACCCCCAGGGCGCCTCAAACGGCCTCTTCCTCTGCTTAGTGGAGGTCAGGTCATCCTACCCATATGTTCGAATGGAGTAATAAACTGTGGGTGGAATCTAATGTAAGGTTCCACTTCCTCCTCCAAGTCTATTTTCGCTCCCTTATATTTTCATTTTCATTTTCTCTTTTATTCTCTATTTCATTTTCTCTTCTTTTATCATTTTCTTTTTCTTTTATTTTTAAACTTTGGCCAAGTTCATGAGAATAGACTTGTTGATTTTGAGGGAGGTAGTAAGACGCATCCTCATATATGCCGACCTCATGATAAATGGCTTGAGATCTCTTTTAACACAATAGGCGATCCCACCTCTCACAAACTTCATACATTGATGTAGAAGGATGGAACTATGTTGTTCTCGTATCCATGGTCTCCCAAGCAAAGCATTGAAAGATATATCCAGTATATAATGAAACATGGCTTGGTCTTCCAATCATCTATCTCTAAGGGCAACACTATGAGAAGGCTGTTGACCTCACTTTTGGAGTGTGGATTCAATCTTCCATCTTAGACTTAGAGTCTTCTAGACACTAAGACTTCAGTCATAAGACACTTCTAATAATTAGGTAAAAACCTAAGCCAAAGGACTTAAGGGTTAACCATAGGATTAGGTTATGCCTTAGAGATTAGGATAATTCACCTACCCTACAACCCAAGTCCAATCCATGCCCACCTTCTAAAATGAAACCTCAAGTTCAATTCAAACATCAATTTAAAATCCAAATCCAAACCGAAATTCAAAACCAAATGATTGAAGCCCATGATCAAATCCAAACTTGAAACCCTTTCTAAGCCATATGACCTATCCCATGGACTTAGCTAAATCTTAATCCAAATCAATCCAAAACCAATTGATTTTCTCATGAATCAATTATATCTTCAATCATCTTCCTAAATATAAATCAAATCTACATTCAAATGATCAAAACTAAATCAAACAATATCAAATTAAATCAAAATCCTTCTTATCCCATGGACAGCAAATCTTAATCCAAATCAAGTCAAACTCAATTGATTTTCTCACAAATCAATCATATTTTCAATAATCTTCACAAATTAAATGAAAAATATATTTAAATCATCAAAACTAAATCAAACCAAATAAAATCAAATCAAAACCACATGACCCAACTCTATGGACTTAGCCAAATTCCTTCATTCCAAACCCAAATTCAATTGATTTTCTCATGAATCAATCATACCTTCAATCATATTCACAAATATAAATTAAATCTACAATCATCAAGCCAAACCAAAATCAACCCAAGTCAAACCCAACTTAACCCTTTTGACTTGAAATGTTCAAATGAACCAAAACCCATTTGAACCCAAGCTAATTACAATTGAATTTATATATCAATCCCAAATCCATATATAAACTCAACTAATTCAAACTCAACCAAAAATTAAGACAACTAAACCCATTTGATCCACTTGACCCAAAGTGGCCAATTTGACCTATTTGAGCCAAGTTCTAATCCTACCCAAATTGGATTAAACCAAGCCGATCAAAACCTCCCATCATGATTGTTGATCACCCTAGGTTGATTAATTGTCACAAATTGGATCAAACCAAGTCAACTTGGTCATTTGACCAAGTCATCCCCTTAACCCATATGAACCCAAACTAGCCAAATTACAACCTAAGCCAAATCCCTTGAAACCAATGATTCATACCAAATCAAAATCAATATTTGAATATGACTTGACCTTCAATTGAGTCAAACCAAACCCATTTGTCCCTCTTGACCCAAGTTGACCCAAATTGACCTAAAATACCAAATTATGTCAAATCAAAATATAAACCAAATTGATTGCAACCAATGACTCAAGTTCATTCTAAATTGATTGTTGAACTTGACCAAAGCCATGATTGGACCCAATTGAACCCAATTGACCAACATAGCCCAAATTGACCTAAAGGTTCAAGTTATCCAAAATCAAAACCAAAGCCTACAATCATCTTCAATTGGTCAACTAAACCCAAGCTAATACCCAACCCAGCTAATTTGGCCAATTTGATCAAATTGGTTAAACCATTTGACCAAAATGAATTCAAATGAGCCAAAATCAAATCTAAGCCAAACTAAACCAAACAATTGAACCAATACATCCCAAATAATCATATGAACTTTGCCCAACCCTTGGTTTTGAATTTGACTAATTTGTCAACTTGACCAACTAACAATTTGACCTAAATGAGTCAAATTGAGGCCAAAAAAAACAACTCCAATTGACTTGAAATTTTGGCTAACTTTTGGATCATTTCAAATCAACCCAAATCAAATCCAATGCCAAATGATCCTTCTACCCAGGGTCAAGGGCAACACATGAGACAAATCACCCATGTAAGTGGTCATTTCCATTCCTTGGCCACTTGGTACTCTTCCAATGGTCCACCTAGGCACATAGGACACTATCCAACCTGACCCAAGGGGTGGTTGGTTGGTCATGAGGGTGAAATCACCTAGCCCTATTGGAGCATTTCAAACCCATAGGACACCCATGATTCCTCTTTGGCCACCTCCACACCTTCAACCAACAAGCTAGCTCTCCTCCTCCCACTACGACACCTTGAGATGGTCATGGCCACAGAAGCCAAACCTGATCCCACCATCCGATCAAGATGAAGGGGTATACACCCCCTCGTTTCCACTCAAACACACATAAATAATTCCTCGAGCCCAGCTACCCAAGATGAGCGAGCCATTCCCTAAGCTCCCAAGCTCGTTCCTCGATCAAAAATTTCATTATTTCAAAATAGGATGCTCCCATTTTCAACCTAACTTCTCCATTTCTCCATCAAACTCAAATTAACTTTGAACACCTTCTACCTCATTGAGCAAAAATGAATCATCTCTCAAGCTTCTCAAGCATCGGAGGAGGACTTCAATCAAAGTTGATCTCCAACTCATCAGTTCATGGCCTTTCGAGTGAACATCGAGGAAATGATCCAATTGCTAAACAATAGGGCGTCGTCTCAACTAGATGAAGCTTCTTCAATCATTCTAGCCACCAATCTTGAGCTCTGGCTAGGTATGCTTCGAAAATTGATCCTTAGGCAAAAAATGGGTTGGAGCTTTTTGAAGAAAACTTTCATCTTGTGTGATCTTGACCATTGGAACCCCTCCGATTGATGTCATGAAGATGTGGGATCCTTTTGGAGTTGATCTGAGCTTGGGTAAGCTTAGATCAAGTGGTAATGTTGGACGAACTCCTCCTTCCCTCACTCATGATGTTAGATCACGCCGCATTCCACATGATCGAATGAGCGGTCATGATTAGATCTAGATTGATCGATTTAATCCTATTGCTGGGATTAATCATAGCCATCGATCTTAGATCGAATGACAAACAAGAGCATCCAGCCTCCCATGTAAGTCATCGGATAAGTTTAAGTAGCCAATCTCGAGGTGCCACATGGCATAAGGTAATTAATTCATTTTTATGTTGAAACTTCTAAAATCATAGAACATCATAGATAAAAAAAATGAAAATAAATACTCATTTTAATGGTATTTGAAGAGAATTAATTAAAATGATCTTAACTAATTTTGTCTTTAAAGTTTAATTACAAAATTAATTAGCTTAATTACTCCTTAATTACTTGAACAATTAATCCCAAATTTTGTGGGTTAATTTAATGGGATGACCTCTGCCACCCATAATTGTTTTGGGATTTATTGCTCAATTAATTAGTAAAATTGACAAATTAAACCATAAGTACTCTTTTAAGTTAATTAATGATTAAAAATCTAATGAATAGTAACAAATTGTTTAATTAAATTTATCAATAATTGTTCAACAGTAAGTGAACAAAGGAATAAGGTTGGGACCCCTTTCCCTAAGTTTATTTAACCCTTTTTTAAAATGAAATTAATTAATATTTAACTAATTAATTAAATCACTTAATCTAATATAAATCATAATCACATCAAACCTCAATTAATTAAATCATGGGGTAGATATTTAGGTGTTTAATAACCTAAAGGAGTTTCATGAAATTATTGTTAGTCCACATGTGTGGAAAAACCATAAGAGTAAATTAATTAAGTCCCTTAACCTAATTAACTATTAATCATGAGCAAATTGCATTAGGCCCCTTTTATTTCCTAGGATCATTGTAAGTTTATTTTCCATGCATATCATGTTGGCTCATAATTATTTAGTTAATTACTTTAAGGTGACATAGTAAGGGGTAATTAATTCTTCCAATTAGAGTTCAACTTAATTAACCCATAAAATCAACTTAATTTCATTTCTGTAAATTAAATCAAATCACTAATGTCGGAATGGGTTTAAAATAAGAAATGATGATTTCTCTTCTCCTTTTTAAATCAAATCAAATCCAAAACTTAATTAATAAAGAAGCTTTGGTTTGCTTTAAATAATCTTATTTGATTTGATTGTCCTTAAAAAACTAGTTTGGTTGAATCAATCACATGCTTATATTTGATTGTCCTCTTTCCAATCATGTTAAATTTGGTTTATCATTTTACTTCATGCATCCATCTTTTCAAAATCAAGTAAAATAAAATGGATTTCCTTTATGTAAGCTTGCATGTGTTGATATAATTTAATATATGCATGACTATTATCACTATTAAATCTAAATGTATTTTTCAAAAGCTTATAAATGAATAATAATATGTGTTATGATGTTAGTTATAAATACATAAGAAATGCATGTGCTTATAGCTTAAGTGTATGAATGTTGAGTTCTCTTTCATCTATTCATGGGTTGATTTATATAAGATTGAATGGTAATGGGTATATAGTTTGGACATCCCGGAAACATGAAGCCTTAGCTAGCCCCAACGAGGTCATCTGATTACCTTCCCAGTTTGTTACTTGGTTGATGAAATCAGAAGAAATTTTGAATATGAATTTGTTCTCTATAAAAAAAAAAACCAAACCAAACCCTAAACTAAAACCAACCCTAAACAACCTAAACCCACAAACACTAAACCTCAAACCCTAAACCCTAAAAAACTAAACCCACAAAACCTAAATCTAAAACCTAAACTTAAACTAAATAAAATAAAAAAATAAAATAAATAAAAACCTAAACATATATAAAATAAAATAAAATAAAATAAACCTAAACTAAAACTAACTAACTAAAAATAAAATAAAATAAATAAAACCTAAACCAAACTAAAAATAAAATAAACTTAAAAAAATAAAATCTAAATAAAATAAAACTAAATGTAAAATAAAATAAAGTAAAATAGAAAATAAATTAAAATAAAAGTAAATAAAACCTAAACCTCAAAATAAAATAAAATAAACCTAAAACCCTAAACTTAAAGAAAACCTAAACCTAAAATAAACAAAATAATATAAACATAAACCTAAACTAAAATAAACTAACTAAAATAAATAAAACCTACTAACCTAAAATAAATAAACCTAAGAAAACTAAATAAAATAAAATAAATGAAAATGCATAAACCTAAACTAAAATAAAACTTAAAATAAACCTAAAATAAAATAAAACTACAAAATAAAATAAAATCTAAATAAAAAATAAAATCTAAACCTAAAATAATAAACAAAACCTAAACTTAAAAATAAAATAAAATAAAACTAAACTAAAAATAAACATAAATAAACCTAAAAAAAATAAACAAAATAAAACTTATATTGAAATAAAACCTAAAATAAATAAAACAAAATAAATAAAAATAAAATAAACCTAAATAAAGATAAAAATAAAATAAACTAAAATAAATAAAATAATCAAAATAAACAAAATAAACCTAAATGGCGGTTATGATTTAAAAAAAAAATCCTTAAACTACCCTACCCTAATCAAAATCCTAAACCCTAAACCTCTTAATTATCTTACCCACCCAAACCTAAAAAACTAAACCTAAACCTAATATGAAGTGACTCTGAAACAGGCCTAATGAGCCTAAACCAAAACACAAACTAGGCTGGAGCTGAAAAACCAGCCCTAAAATGACCTGAGGAACCTCTCTAAGCACAAACCACACTAGCCTGGGCCACTGAGCCACTAAACTGGGCCTACTAAAACCCACACTCCCTATAAACCCTGGGCCCTGAAAAACCCACTTAAACTCTAAACTAAATAACCTAACTGATAAAATAAATAAAATAAAATAAAACCCAAAACTAACTAAATGATAATAAATAAATAAACAAAATTAAAACTATAAAAAAAAAATAAAATAAACCAGAATAAATGTCTAATAAAATAAAGGACATAAAATAAAATAAAATAAAATAAATAAAATAAAATAAAAAACTAAAATAAAAACCTTAAGAAATAAACCTTAAAATAAAATGTAAAAATAAATAAACAATAAAACCTAAATCCTAAACTAAAAAAAAAACCTAAACCTAAATAAATAAATTAAAATATACCCAACTAAAATAAACTAAACTAAAATAAAATAAAACATACTAAACTTAAACCTAGGTAAACTAAATAAAATAAAATAAACCTACTTTAACTAAAAAAATAAAACCTAAAATAAACCTAAAATAAAACTTGAAACTTGGACCAAAAAATAAAATAAACCTAAACCTAAAAATAAAATAAAAAATAAAACTCATTAAAAATAAACCTATAAACCAAAACCTAAAAAATAAAATAAAAAAAACTAAATAAATAAACTAAATAAAATAAAGTAAACTAAATAAAAAATAAAAATAAACCTAAATAAAAATTAAAAATAATATAAACTAAATAAACATAAACCTAGGTTTACTTAATATTTTATTTAAAAAAAAACTCAAATAAACCCAAATAACCAAAACTAAACCAAACCAACCTAAACTAAGATAAACCCAAACTCTAAACCCTAAAAAAACCTTAAACCTTAAACCCTAAACTAACCCAAACCCAGCTCTAAACCCCACTAAACCCTAAAAGAAAACCTAACCACAAACCAAAACCTAAACCAAAACTCTAAACCCAAAACCTTATACCCAAATCCTAAACCTTAACCTAAAGTAACAAAATAAATTAAAAATAAATCTAAACTCTAAAACCTAAATCTTAAGCAGAAGAACCTGATGATAGGAACATCACCATGATTAGGTAAAGAGGAAGCGATGGTGGTGGGGATCACGGATGTCTTGGTGGATATGGGGTGGTGGTGAATGAGGTGGTGGCAGGAGTGAGATCCTGATATGATGGTGGATCCTAATCGAGAGCTAGGGTGGTTCTGAGGAACCAAAAAAAAATTTGAGAATGGTGATCCAACCTGTTCTTATGGAACTGTCTTTATAGTAAACATTTAGTTATCTAAGGTTTTTCATTTGCTATATGCATGTTCATTTTTTATTTATGTCGTTGCTTGTGTCTTAGAAAACTT
This sequence comes from Cymbidium sinense, assembly GCA_021442155.1. NCBI lineage: Eukaryota > Viridiplantae > Streptophyta > Magnoliopsida > Asparagales > Orchidaceae > Cymbidium > Cymbidium sinense. The sequence goes on from JAKCPB010000936.1 coordinate 78,568, forward strand.
AGTGTGTTACTTGCATGATGAAATCGAAAAGAAGAAATATTGAATCTGAATTTTTCTTTAAATAAAACTAAACTAGACCTAAAACCTAAAACAAACCTAAACCCTAAAACCCTAAATACCTAAACCTAAACCCTAAAACACAAAACACTAAACCTTAAAATAAAACCTAAAATAAACCTAAACCCTAAACCCTAAACCTAAAGCTAAATAAAACCCAAAAAAAAATCCTAAACTCTCAGTAACCCAAAAACTAAACCAAAAAATAAAAATAAAACCTAAACTAAATAAAACCTAAAAATAAAATAAGTAAATAAAACTTAAACTAAAATAAATTCAATAAAATAAAATAATATAAAACCTAAATTGAAACCTAAAATTGAAACTAAATTTAAAAATAAAATAAAATAAAAAATAAAAACTAAACTAAATAAAATAAACCTAAAATAAAATAAAATAAAATACATAAAACCTTATAAAATAAACCTAAGAAAATAAACTTAAACTATAAAAAAAACCTAAAACCAAATAAAATTATAACCTAAACTAACTAAATAAACTAAACTAAAATAAATAAAACCTAAACAAATCCTAAAATAAACTAAACCTAAACCTAAACCTAAACCCCAAATAAATAAAATAAACCAAAATAAACCTAAAACTAAACAAAATAAATAAAAAACCTAAACCAAAAAAATAAAATAAAACCTAAACCTAAAAATAAAAAAATAAAACCTAAACAAAAAAGTCTAAAATGAAAAAAAACCCAAACCTAACACTAAGAAATAAATAAATATACTAAATAAATAAATCAAAATTTGCTTTATTTAAAAAATAATAATATATCAAATAAAATTAATTAAAAAAAGCTTACAACCACCCTAAACCCTACTCTAAAACAACCCTAAACCTAAAATCCAAAATTAAAACCCTAAACCTAATAATATAACTCTACCCACAGACCTAAATCCTAAATAAACCTAACCATAAACAACACTACCCCAAACCACAAACCTAGGCTAAAAAACTTAAAACTACCAAAAATAAATAAAACCTAAATAAACCTCTAAATAAATTAAAATTAAAATAAACCTAAAAAAACCTAATAAAAAACCTAAGCTAAACCAAAATGTAAATAAAATAAAATAAAAAAATAAAACTAAACTAAATAAAATAAATAAAATAAATTAAAAATAAAATAAACTAAAAATAGAAAACCTAAATAAAATAAAACTAAGCGTAAAATAAAAATAAAATAAACCTAAAATAAAATAAAATAGACCTAAAATAAATAAACATAAAAATAAAAATAAAATTAAAACCTAAACCCTAAAATAAAAAAGCATAAACCTAAAATAAAATAAAATAAACCTAAATCTAAACTAAAAAACTAAACTAAAATAAAATAAAAAACCTAAACTAAAATAAACTAAACACCTAAACTAAATAAAATAAAATAAACTAAAATAAACATAAAATAAAACCTAAAATCTAAACATAAAAAAATAAAATAAAATCTAATCTAAAGCCAAAGAAGAAAATAAAATCTAAACTTAAAAATAAAGTAAAAAATAAAACTAACTAAGAAATAAACATAAAAACCTAAACCTAAAAAAATAAGCTAAAATAAAAAAACCAACTAAAATAAATAAACCTAAAATAAATAAACTAAGCAAAATAAAATAAAAAAATAAACCTAAAAAATGTATAATAAAAAATAATATAAAATAAAGTAACTAAATGGTTTACTAATAAACCTGATCCTAAATCACTAAACCTACTGAATAAGCCTAAAAATAAATCTAAAATATAAACCTAAACCTAATAAAGCATAATAAACTACCTAAATATAGGAACTGAAAAGGCCAATCCACAAAATGAGCCTAACCCCAAACTGAGAAAAAACTAAAACCCTAAACTGAGCCAAAACTGACCTGAGCCCTCACTAAATCCTGAGCCACAAAGCCCTAGGCACTAAACCCTGAGCCTGAAGTCTTGAAAAACCCTAAACCCTAAACCTGAGCCAACCCTAAACCCAAAAAAAACCACAAACTGATAACTGAAAAAAAAAATAACTTAAACTAAATAAACTTAAAAAATAAAATAAATAAACCTAAAACTAAATAAATAAAAAATAAAATAAAATAAAATAAACTAACTAATAAAACTTAAATAAAATAAAATAAAAAAAATAAAATATATAAAATAAATAAAAGTCTAAACTAAACTAAAAATAAAATAAACCTAATAATAAAACTTAAATAAAATAAAAACTAAAATAAAAGAACTAAATAATAAAATAAAACTAAATAAAACCTAACCTAAATAAATAAACCTAAAATAAAACCATCAAAATAAATAAAAATAAAATAAACCTAAATTAAACTAAACTAAAAAAATAAATAATTAAAATAAACCTAAACTAAAATAAACCAAAAAAATAAACCTAAAATAAAAATAAAACCTAAAGAAAAAATAAAATAAAATAAACCTATAACATAAAATATAAAATAAAACCTAAACCTAAAAATAAAATAAATAAAATAAAACTATTAAAAAATAAACTAAACCTAAAATAAACTAAAATAAAACCTAAAAAAATAAAATAAAATAAACTAAAATAAAAAATAAATAAATAAATTAAATAAATAAAATAAATGATAAATCTGATCATTTTAATTTAAAAAACTCTAAACCCTAAACCATACTAACCCTAAACTAAATGACTACCTAAACCCTAAACCCTAAAAAAACCCTAAACAGCCCACCACACAAAACCCAACCCTAGGCCACTAACCTACCCTGAAAACTAAACCCAAAAACCTGAGCCCTACCAGAAACCCTGACCTTAAAGCATAAAACAAACCTTAAAACAAACAAAACCAAAATCTAAACCTAAATAAAACCCAAACTGACCCTACATTAAAGACCCTAAACCCACTTTAAACCATACCATAACACTACTAACTTTATGCTTAAAACCTAAAACTTAAAATAAACTAAATACCTAAAATAAAATAAACAAACCTAAACATAAATAAAATAAAATAAAATAAATTCTAAACTAAACCAAACCTAAACCTAATATAAAATAAAATAAAAAAATAAACTAAACTTAAAATAATATATAAAAGAATAAACACTAAAATAAATTTACTAAAATAAAATAAAATAAAATAAAATAAACTAAATAAAAAAAAAAAAAAAACCAAAATATAAACCTAAAAATAAAATAAAACCTAAATTCTAATATAAAAAAACTAATCCTAAAAAATAAAATAAATAAACAAAGATAAATAAACAAAATTAAATTAAATATTAAAATAAATAAACCTAAACTACATAAATTAAACCTAAACCTAAACCTAAGCAATAAAATAAAATGAACTAAAATAAACCTAAACCTAAACTAAAAATGAACCTAAAATAAAACTTAAAAACCTAAACCTAAAAAAATAAATAAAAAAACCAAACAAAAAAAATATAATAAACATAAAAAAAATATAACTAAAAAAAATTGAAATAAAAACCTAAACTAAAATAAAATAAAATAAAATAAACTAAATAAAATAAATAAAATAAATAAAAGAAAATAAAAATAAAAATAAAAAAACCAAACCTATGGATTTATTTTTAAAAAGAACTACCTAAACTACCCAAACCTATCACTAAACCTAACCCTAAATAAACCTAAAACCCTAAACCCTAATAAACTCTAAACCTAAAACTGAGCCCTAAATCATAAACCTTAAACCTTAAGCCTAAACCCAAACCAAAATCTCCTAAACCACACCAAAATCCTACCTTCTCTAGCTGATTTCATGATTAAATATTGTGGTGGCACCTCTAAGCTTTAAATGACTCTGTGGAAAAGACTTTGTTTTGTCAAATGGGATGTCAATCCTAATTTTTGGGGCATCAACTCTACTCTTTCTTGGCAGATAAGCTGGGTTTGGAATGGATGACTTACTCTACACTCATTCCACTTTTGCCATTAGAGTAAACTCTTTTGGCATAATAAGTGGAACAATAATAAACCTATTTTATCCCTTGTACTTTCTCGAATATGATTAATTCCAATCACTCCTCAAACTCAAGATCATATTCTCTTTAAGCTCTCTCACAATGGTGATTTCAACCTAAAATGTGGCTCCACATTAAAGATACTCATTCCTATGTATTCTCCAAACTTTGGAATAACAATATCCCTACTTATTCTGTTCTTACTTGGCATATTAAAAATTTTATCCTGTTGATTCCTTGTGGGGTAAAGGATTCCATTACCCTAAATGTCAATGTTGTTTCCATATTGAGAATGTTAATCATGGTTAATGGGGCCATAGCTTAACCTTTATTTGGATGTTCTTTTAACATTGTCATATGGCTCTCTTATATAATCAATTCTATTTTGATAAACTACTAAAGGTATTAAAATTATCATTGCTATCACTCTTATATTCATATGGATGGGCCGTAATGATTCAAAACATCTTGGGATCCCTATGAACCACGTGAGGATTATTGCTAGAACTAAAAGCAAAATTAAATGACTTGTAAAGCCAATCTCATTCATTCTGGACTTCAAAGGTTGTAAATTTGTGGATAAACATTAACACAGATCAACCTTCTCGAAATGATAAGGTCTATTGGAAAAAACCTCTTGACCATATCATTAAAATCAATACTGATGGCTCTGTGTCTCATAATGGCTCTAGTTGTGGTGGCATTTTTAGGAACTCTAAAGGTCTAGTCCTATGTGCTTTTGCTTATCCCCTTATTTCCTACACTATCCCATTTTAGACTATGGCAATCTTCAAAAAGAGCCATCCAAAATGGCTCAATATTTGGATTGAGGTGGATCGTTAACATTGATCTTTTGACTTCCAGATAAAAGAGCAGTACTACCTCTCAAGCAAACTAGAGCTCTTCTTTCAACTAAATTTTAACATCACTCATGTTTGGCGTAAGAAATGCTTGTAACCTTCTGAGCTAGATCATGCATCATTTCTATGATCAACTCACCTACACTACATGATTAAGACAATCTGGGTTTCCTTATCAAACCTAATCTAACATTTGTTGTTTTTTTACACTGTATGCTTCTTTCTTTCTTGGGATTTCTACTATGCCTTTTGTGGATGCTTCAACGGATATTACTTGTTGTCTTGATAATTGTGTAATGATTTGGGTTTTAGACTACTCCTTCATTAGAGGCTCACGCTTTTGGCATTTACCTAAAGGATTGCTATTGAGCTATATATCCTATTCCTGGAATTATGTTAAGCAATGTGATAACCTATTGGTTTTATAACCAATCCAACTTTAATCTTATTCTGGGCATAATCCAGGGGCTTATTTGGTCTGGATGGAGATAAATGGGCTTAGCTAATGCTATTAATTTAACCCTAAAGATATTCTGGAGCATCTTAGTTCTCTATGTTGTTTCTATGCTATAGTATTAGTATTGCTATCGGAATAATTATCTTGATGATTTCTTGGTTATTGGATCCTAACAAAATGATGTTGGTTTGACATGATTGTCTCCATACTCTCTTTGATTTTAGCTTGATCTAACATTTTCTTTTACTTATGGGGTTATCTTTTACTTTACGTGCATGAAGAGTCTATTTGGCCCGATACTTATCATCTTGGCTATTATTTATCTGGAACTGGACCATACTGATGCTCTTTTTTATCCATTTCCTATTTCAGCCGGTCCCTTTGGTGGGACCTTGTTGTGGGTGCTGCCTTTCTCCCACAGCTATGGATGTTCTTTTGAGCTTTCTGAGTTCTGACCTCCTTACCTTTAATGGAGACTTCTCATAACTTTGATATTACTTCTTGGTTATCCTATGTAACTCTTATTTGCCGTTTATTTTAAATAGATGGAGTTCCTTAGATTAAGGTTTTATTCAAGAACCTTTCTGATGCTTAAGATTGGGGCTTTGGTCTTCTTGCCCCTGAATGGGCTTTCATGTTGGCCTTTCTTTTGGCTGTGTTTACCCTCTTTTCTTTGTTTCTCTATCCTGGCTAACTTTAGGGATCTGTTGGTCTTCCACAGTTTTATCCTGCATTGATTAATATCATCCGGCTAAATGTCTCTTACTCTTGGTTGTTGGGCACTAATACTCTGGTTTGGTTTATTTTGTTCATGTTGATGATTGCTTGGTGGATTTTGTTTTGAAGATACTTGTTTTTATTTGCTTATCAGATCCTGATCTATCTTTTCCTCTTGTTCTCAATCATCTAGAAAGATTTGAGTGGTTTTGTTGTCTTGATTATTTCTTGTCTTGGGTTGTCGTCTTGGTTTTAGACTATGTTGGCTCCATGTTGGTGTAGGATTTCTAGGTCCTGCCTAGTTATTTCACATTGTAATTGTTTCTTGGTGTTTTTGCTGGATTGCATTCAAGATACTTATTCCTATGTTATATCTACTTGGCTATTTATGGCGACTACTTTGATTGAGGCTTGGATGTTTTTGATTTGCTGTCCACTGGTTTTGCTTTGGTATTATCTTGTTTTGTGGATTAATGATGCTTTTCACTTGAATACAATTTTTAATCCTTTTCTGGGTTCCAATGTGGCAATATTGGGATTGGCTCCACGATTGCATGTGTTATTGCTAACACTAGTTATTCTGTTGGTTACTTGGATATGATTAAGGGTTTTAAGTTGTATGCTCATCTAGATTATGCTATTTCTGTTTATTTTGGTCATTGGTGTCTGGGCTGTGGCATTTCTGAATTATGGTACTATGTTATCCCTTCCTGTCTTGGCTAGTCTTGCCTTGGCTATTTTTTGTCTTGGTTATCTATCTTATCATTCTAATGTGGATCCTAATTTGTATCACGTAACTATTTTGTTGTTGCTTTCTTTGAGTGTCCTTCTTTCTATCCTATTGATTATCTAATAGTTGTGATCTACACTACCCTTGTTGTTTATATTCCCAATGGGACTAGAATGGCTTGTGCTCTGTAACTATCTTTTGTCTTGGTTATCTACTGTCTTGTTTTTTGGATTCTTGAGGTTTCTATTTGATTGAATGCAATCTCTATCGGTCCTTTCATGTCTTGGCTTTATGTCTTAGGCCTTCTGCTTTGCACTCTTAGTTATCTCTGTCTTATTTTTCGATTCTCAGATCATATCTGACCCCAGTTTTTAAAGGACCAATCAGTTTGCTCCTTGAATATAATCTATTATTAATGGTATTATACTTGCTCTGTCTGCTATCTTCATGGTACTATGATCTGAGCTTTTCTTTGTCTTGCTTATTGGCTATTTTCTTGGGCTTCGATTTTCGCCTTCCCTACAATTATTTCTTGCCAACTATTGATATGGATACTAATAAGGCTTGTAAATCATTCATTATTTTGATTGGGCTTTTCTAGACCTTACATCCCCTAAGGATTTGCCTAAATTCATTTATATATCTTTGGATGGTGTCATTTAAAGACTCATTAACTTACTTAGCATTTGTGATACTTCTTCATCTCATGGATGGTTTCTCGACCTATCTCATATGCATAAATATGATTTTGTTTAGGTTTGCGGGTAATAAATCACAAGATTATCAACAATGGTGCTACCTTCTCATGAGTTTGTTGGCTATGATGGGTGTGATGATCTCCTTTTGGTTAGTAGTAGCTCATGTGATGCAACCCTTACTAAGTTTGGATGCTCATACTTGCATCGATCATGGTGTGATTGAGCCTAAGCCTTCTCTATCACATTTTCTCATTAAGATACTCATATCATATTGTTTCTTATCTTTTGTTTGTATTATAATGCTCTAATCTCTCTCTCATATAACTTTGTAGGTGTTTCTCTTTTCTTATTTTGCAGGTCTGCTCCATACTATCAGCATTAACATCCTAGCAATGGCTTTAATCTTACTTTAGCTTATTATGTTAATCATCTTGTATCTTTTGATTGCTTTAATGCTTTCTTTTGCTTTTGGATGTACTTAGATAATTTATTCCTTAATGATTGTAGCTCTTTGAGCAGTTAAAGTTTATTTGACCTTATAACCCTCATTTTGTGGCAATAAAATACCCCCATGGGGTTTAAAAAAAAAAAATCCTAAACCTTAACCCTAAACTAACCAACCCAACCTAATCCCTAAACCCTAAAACTTGAGTAAATATGTCATTAAGAGTAAATTTATAGAATTACCTAATCCTAACATAGTTATTGAAGCTGAAGAAAATGTCTTCAAGAGACTTTCCCTTGACTATTAGAGATTTGAATACCCTAAACCCTAACCCTAAGTCATTCTATAATACCATATATTATAATATAATGTAGCATCATATATTTGAGCATGTAGTGATGTGTTTTTACATATTATAAGATGTTTTGAAATGTTTTAGTATATTATGGTATTGTGCTCTATAGTCTATATTAATATAAATCATAAAAATATTGATTTAATAAATCAGCTGATGAAATTTATTAAATTTGAAGTGGGAATTAGGTTGTAGTACCAAAGGTGTGCTACGACACTTGTAGTTTAAAAAGTAATATTTTATGTTCAAAATAAATATTATATGTTGCAGTATAGTATATCATCATATATCATAATATATTAAAATACATTGTTCTATGCATTTTAAATTAATTTAGTATTTTACAATCATGCAGTCAAGCATACACTAGCATTATTTATAAAAATGTTGATTTAGACTTAAAAATGGTGGAATTTGGCCAAATTCATAATAGGCAGAGTATGGCATCATAATGTATTATTTTAATTTAAAATATGTAAGTGATACAATTAAAATATATTTTTTATTGGTTAGACAAATTTTATGATTTTTTATCTTAAACAAGATGTGATGTAATATAATATAATATAATATAATATGTTATAGTGTATTATAATATAGGATGTCATAGCATAGTGTAACATCATGCATTAAAACATACTATTGTGTATTACAACTTATTGTTTAGCATATTTTAATATGTTATTGTATGATGTAGTAGAGCTTGTACTTGTATAATTCATAATAATACTAATTTATTGGCTGAGATAATGGGATTTGGAAAAATTAAAGGTAAGCTTTAGAGAACATCACTGGGGGTGTGCTATAGTGTGTCATTTAATCAAAATAATGGAATTTTGCATCCAAAATAAATGTTCATTTTTCAACCAAATTTTATAAATGTTTTGCTTAAAGTGATTTATTTTAAGGTGTAATGTAAGATAATATATTCTATGAAAGTATATTAAAATATAATGTACATAACAATATAAATTCATATATATATATATGAATGTGGTGGTGTGTTACTAAATATTATTGTACATTTTAGTATGTTTTACTTTTGTTATAATATTTTCGGTCAAAACTCACAAAAATGTTAATTTGAAGGTTGAGATGGAAGAATTTGGCCAAATTAATGGCACACACCAAGAAGCAACACCAAAATTATGCTATTGTGTACCATTTCTAATAAAAGATAACAATTTTTCATCCAAAATGAACATTATTTATATTTTGAAAAAATTTCATTATTTGTTCCATTTAAGTTATTCTAAGGAGGTGTAATGGTAGACAATATATTATATTATAGCGATTATATATAACATCAAATATTATAATATAATATAGTGTGTTAATTCACACTATAATATTTTTAGCATGATATTGTATAGTTAGTTTGAGCTTGCACCATCACAAATCAAAAACTATTATTATAATGTTAAGATGATGTGATTTGAATGAATACATTATTTCACTTTTGGTTGAAGTATTAAAGGTGTGCATAAGAGAATAAATAAGATTTGATGAGAATTCCATGTCAAGGACATGGAGGGAGATCCACTAAGGGATCACACATGCATTGGACATGACATGTGAGGGGTCTATATCGAGCGCATAGAAGAAGAAAATCTTGGGGATTAGGTTTGAATTTGATTTGATTATATGATTTATGGAAAGAAGTTTTTCTAGGGATAAGAATCTATAATCCACTAGGGATTTAGATCAGATCAACTTTAATTTGTTTTATTTTAATTGATGTGGAGGCATATCTGCTAAAGATACGGGCTCGAGTACATTGGGGATCAAGTATATGAACCTTCCACTAGGAAGTAGGTTATCCGGGATTGATTTGAGTTTGATTTCATAGATTTGTTTGGGGATGTATCAGGAATAAAGTTTGGTTGGATTTCTTTGATTTAGACTCTACTAGGAGAGTTAGTTTAATTTAGCCCCATTGGTGTGGTTGGTTTTGAATTTAATTTTTTTTCTTGACTTATTTATATATGATTTGGGGCGCCACTAGGGAGAAGGGTGATCTTTAACACCACTAGGGAAAATCAAATTGGGTTTAATTTAATCTGAGTTAATGTATGCATCCTGTCAGTGTGCGTTGGAGCCGCTGAGAAGGGGCTATATCTACCTAGACCTCTCAGGTTTACAAATCCAAAGGAATAGTCTACTGACTGTGGAGTAGAACAAGCCAACCTAAGGGGTTGCCTTTCAGTGTGCAACAGTTATGCTAGAAAGAAGGCATAGTAGACTTAGATCTTCCAAAGCAAGGAACAACCGCTGGGGTGACCTGTTGGATGCACAATCAACATGACCTAGGCGACTATTGAGTGAATTCTGGGACTTATGTCAACTCAAAAGTAATTAATTTTATCTTACTTTTATGTGATTTGATATATGGTTTGGTTTGGTTTGATTTGAATTGAGGGCATATCTTGGGAATGTAAGCTTGATAAAATTTAATTTATGGACCATGTCAATGCGATGGACCCACTTAGAAGGGGCTATATCGACTTGTCTTATCTCAGTTATGAATCTAAAGGGATAGTCGCCATGGGTAGCTAGCCAACCTAAGAGGTTGCCTTTGTGTTGCAATGTGCTAGGAAGAAGGCATAACAGACTTACATCTTCTAAAGGAAGGAATAACCACTGGCGTGACTTATTGGTAGCACAACAAATCAAACCCAACTTAAGGGAGACTATTGAGTGAATGTCGTTGGGGACTTATATCAACGAAAGAGTAGTCAGGAAATTTCTATAGGGAGTTTTGCTAACACTGCCCTAAAGATAGGATGTCTGCTTGGGAAAAGGTATCGTTAAGGGTGTCCTCCTAATTCATAAGTGAATATATTTTGTTTATATGTTTGCGTGGACCCTATTGGTGTGCGAGGGACCACACTGATAAGAGGCTATGTTTATGTGGACCCTATCTCAAATTTTTTGGACCAAGGGAGAATCTACATCTACATAACATTCTTTAGGTGTGGATTCTAGGAAAGGGGCTCCAATCTAATAGTAACTCGGGTAGTGTCTAAATGGCATCAAAGGATGATCCAATATAGTGCCCATGGGGGGAGTCTTGCTTATCACGAGCCGGAAAGAAAGCTTATTGTATGATGGCCAAAGAGAGTATAGCAGACTTACATCTGCCATGAGTGGTATATCCTAAGGTATGAGAACCAACAACCTAAGGTGTATCCATTAGAATGAGTAGTGTATATGTTAGCATAGTTAGAACCAACCAACCTAAGGTGCCCGTCAGTGTCCAATGATCAATCTAGAAAGAAAGCATGTAGGCATACAACTTTCCAAGTGGGGATCATGAGGATTATTATCGGACAGATGTTGCTATCAAGAGGACTACTAAGAAGCCCCAAGGAAGAATTGGACTTGAAGTAGTCAAGAGGGAAGGAGCTACTATGGGACTTATCCTAAACCTCAAATATACTCAACCCAGTCAGTGCATGAAGTCCAATCTAAGAAGAAAGCATAGCAGACTCACATACTCTTAAATGAAACCAACATGAGGTAGTTTACCTTCCACGCATTAAGGCCTACCAAACTAACAAGGGGCTCATCAGTGTGCAGTGGCCAAGTAAGGAAGGAAAGTATAGCAGACTTACATCCTTCAAAGCAAGAAGACCACTCAGGTGACACTAGCAGGGGTATACGTTAGGCTAGAGTAGCTCTTGAGTGAGTGTTCTTTGGGGCTTCTCAAGTAGCTTCAGATAAAAGATATGTATTTATTTTATATATTTGTGTGTAGTTTATGTTTTCTTTGTGTCGATGAATGATAGGATGTTGCTCAGGTTCCTTACACCTACCCTAAACACATCGTGGAGGATTCACAAATAATAATACATTCAACTTGGAAGAGGTTGAATTTGAAATGGAATTTTCATTAATGATAATTATTTTCAAACATGATTTATAATATTTTTTTAAGTAGAGCCCATTGATTGGAAGCAGCTCTCCTTATGATTAATAAGGCGATAAGATCCTCCCAAATGGGCCTTCTTTATGCAAGGCCTTCCCAAGGGTTCAAACTTTCCTCCCATCTTACGATGAGCAGCAATCGATCTCCTTAGAACTAAAATAAGCTTTCCTACTTGAAAAGCTCTAGGATGGACCAACTTATTGTGAGATTGAATCATTTTAGCTTTGTACAACTCAAGGTTTGGCATGCCCACAGGCATCACTCCTCCAAATCTTTGAGCTCTTCTAACTGCAACGTGGCATTCTATTTTGTTGTGATCTTGCTTGCACTATCATCCTTAGAGATGGGAGTTGAACTTCTAATGGTAGAATGGCTTTGTACCCCATACGAGAAAGGTAGATTGAATTGGAGTTCTATATGTTATGCGGTAGGCCCACAAAGCTTAAACTAACTACCTCACACTTTGTATTGTTGTTGTTGAGTGTCTTCTTTATTTGGATGAAAGTTTTGTTGAAAGGCTAAGCCATTTTCCCTCAAGTAGTTGATGGTAGAATATATCCAATCTATGCTATGTCTCTAGGAAAAATTGTTGATCTTGATGATCTTGAATGCAATACCATTATCAAATATAATTCATCTAAGCACTCTGAACCTATATACGATAGGGTTTTTAAAAAATTAGAGCACTTGCTGAGCCATGACCTCTCTGAGTGGAATCACTTGCCCATTTGGAAAAGTAGTGGGTAGCTAAGATGACGATGACCCTTGGAAGAATGAGGATCAATTGGACCCATTATGTTGAACACTCGAAATGGTCAAAATGTAGGATGTAGAATGTTGGGTGGTTGGTGTAAAAACCACACCATGTATTTGATATTGGTGGAATTCTAGCCATATCCATAATCTTTGATCATCGTCCATTAGTATCTAGTCTCTTGATCTTGGCTTTCATCTTTAGATCGAATTTGTTGCTCCACATAATAGTGTACCTGGGTCAATCTTATGAGCTTCATGCTTTTCTAAACAACATCACATATGATTGAAAGACTACCTGCAAGACACCATCCATAAGAGTACTTTTTTGATGAGTTCATTATCAATAAAGATAAGAAATGTCTATTTTGTACCTTTATTGATATGGACTCATCTTCTAGACTTGCCAATTCCTTAGCAAGCTTAGCTAAAGCATACACTACAGTGTTCTCTCGAGGAATCTTATAAATGGTAACCTAAGGATTTGGGCAAACAAGTCCATGGATACTTGTGGTAGTGATGGAGCTTGGGCTTTATAACCATAGGACAGCAATTGGTTTTAACTAGTGAGAATCCCGAAGATGTTGATGTTCTATATGCTTAAAGTAACAGGTAACTCTAGACTAGCAATTAGAGCCTCATATTTGGCTTCGTTGTTGGTGCAATGATTAGACAGATGGTATGAGAATCTCATCACATCTTGGTCCAGAGTTAAGAGAACTATTCCTACCCTTGCCTTTCCTAGAATAGTAGATTATGGTTCTTCTCCTCTTTGAGAGGAAGCCTCAACATCAAAGTACATCTCCCAGTGGTGAATGCTAGTATCCCCTAAGTTCATGATTTGTTCATCGGGGAGATCATCATTAAGCGGAGAGTCATAAAGTGGGTGTCTTCTAAGAAATCTTGCTTGTCCTTTCAAGAGGGTATGAAGGTAATGTCAAACGTGAGAGGATCATGGACCATGTATACCATTTGGATAGCATCGGTTGTGTCATGAGATACTATAGATTATCTTAGAGATTAAGTTCACCTTAGGAAGCATGTTATGTATAGCTTTTGGGATGCAAAGATTAAAGTTAGGCAATACTTTTCAATGGGTAGATAATTAGCCTTAATAGGGATTAGACGATGGCTGAGGTAGTATAGGGTATTTTCCTTCCCCCAATCATTGGCTTTGGTCAATAAAGCACTAAGGGAGTCATCTAACGCAGTAGTATAAAGTTTGAGCATCTTGCCTGAGATAGGGGCTATTAGAACCTTGCACATCGTGTAATTTGATGTCTTTGAAGGCATGCTCACACTTATCATCCCACTTGAAATTTTCCATCCTTTTTGATTAATGTTGAGAATGGCTGACATCTTCTCAATAAGTTGGATATAAAGCATCTTAGATATGATAATCACCCTTGGAATGATCGAGTTGAGTTAAACTTTTGGGGTGGCATTTAATATTTCCTGATCATCTCAGATCAATTTCAATTCCCTAGTGTTGGACAAACCAAGGAATTTCCACGAAGCTACTCAATGTACACTTGAGGGTTCATTTTGAGGTTTAAATTATCTTACTATTCAAAACTACTTCAAGTCAAAGAGATGGTCTTCTTTTTTCTACTTTTGACCACGCGATATCATTGACACTCGACTTGATGATGAATGAGTTCATCAAGATTTGAGTCATAGCCCATTGGTATGTAACACATCATTTTAATTCTAAAGGCATGACCTTATAGCAATAGATTCTGTCGGGGTTCTAAAAGCAATGTTTCTTTCATCTTCAAGGGCCATCTTTATTTGGTTATATCTAGATGAGCCATCCATGAAAGAAAAGCATGAGATGAGGAAATGTCCACCATTTGGAAGTGAAAATTCATCTTTTGGACATGCCTTATTTAAATCCTAAAATCACATATGTGAATTTGGACATTCTTTTCTTAACGAGATGACAAGCTAACTAGGTAGGGTATTTTTCTTCCGATGAAAACATGATCAATTTCTTGACTTCATAAATGACCTTTATTATGTCTGTCACATCATTTTAGGAGCTTGCTTGATAGGGTTAGCGGTAGGCTCTATTGGTTTATGGCCTATGTGAGCCAATCAGGCATCTCTTCATAAATCCATGAAAAGTAGTCCTTAAACTCAATAAATCTAACTAAGTCATTGGTTTCAATTTCATTCAACAAAGAAGCGATGTATCATGGATCTTCTTGATTCTAAGTTGATTTCCTTGAGTCTTATCGATGGTTGACTTGATCTCTTCTTCAAACTCTGGTAGTGCATCTTTGACTTTAAAATCATCTAGATCATATGATATTTCTAAGCATAACTCCTCATATGATTTAATGTGATTTGAAAAGAGCCTATCAAATTCCAAATGATGGGTAATCTAGCATAATCATCATATTTGACCTGTATTGAATCTAGTCTAGTCTTGATTGAGAGCTTTTGCATTTGTTCTTCCATATTCTTTCAAGTCGACCTACGCTTTGACCAAGTATGTGGGATTAACCCTTTCTTTGCTAAATTATGAACACAAGGCAAGTACCAATTGAAAGTAATTCTATTAAATCTTTATATGAATCATCCTCAAGTCTACATCAACTTCTTGACTTGAGGATGATGCTCCTAGAAAGAACCTCTAAGTCTTCACACTTATGGATGACTTAGGGCTTTTTAACTACCAAACCCTTAACTTTTTGAGAGGAAAGTGGGGTTAGAGATAAGGTTCCCAACTGATGCCTAACTTGTTTCACATATAGACTTGGATACACTTATGCTTTGCTTTGAGCCATCTTCATCACTTTAGCTCAAGTGTCACCTCAAGAATATCTATTGAGAAGAGGCAGGCGTGCTAACCATATAAGACTCATCTTATGAACAAGATTCTAAGTCTATATGGATAGCGGTGTACTCCTGGTAATTGGGACATATCTTCTATTGGGTGGCCAATAAGGGGTTTTCCACCCTAGGCCCTCTGGCGCCTCTTTTCTACACTTGTGGAGGTGGTCATCCTACCCATATGTTGAATGGAATAATGAACTGTGGGTGGAATCTAATGTCAGTCTCCACTTCCTCCTCCAAGTATATTTCCACTCCCTTTTATTTTCTTTTTCATTTTCAATTTTCTTTTCTTTTTATTTTTCTCTTTCATTTTCTTTTTCTTTTTATATTTCTTTTATTTTTAACCTTTATCCAAGTTCACGAGAATAAACTTGTTGATTTTGAGGGAGGTAGTAAGCCGCATCCTCACATATATCCTCATGAACTAAATGGCTTGAGATCTCCTTTGACATGTAGCGATCCCACCTCTCACAAACTTCATACACGATGTAGAGGATGGAACTATGTTGTTCTCATGTATCCATGGTCTCCCCAAGCAAGCGTTGAAATATGTATCAAAGTCTATAATGTGAAACTTGCTTGATCAATCATCTATCTCCAAGGGCAACACTGAGCCTGGCTATTGACCTCACTTTTGGAGTGTGGATTCAATCTTCCATCTTAGACTTAGGAGTCTTCTAGACATTAAGACTTCCTAGTCATAAGACACTTCTAACAATTAGGTAAATATTTAACCTTCTAAAGACTTAGAAGGGTTAACCATAGGATTAGGTTGCCTTGATTAGGATAATCACTACCCTACAACCCAAATCCAATCGATGTTCACCTTCTCAAACCAATCCTTAAGTTCAATTCAAACATCAAATTCAAATCCAAATCCAAACACAAATCCAAAACGAATTGATTGAAGCCAATGATCAAATCCAAATATGAAACCCTTCTTAAGCCATATGACCTATCCCATGGACTTAGCCAAATCTTAATCAAATCAATCCAAAATCAATTGATTTTCTAATAATCAATTTATATCTTCAATCATCTTCTAAATATAAATCAAATCTACATTCAAATGATCAAAACTAAATAAATTAAATCAAAACCCTTCTAAGCCATATGACTATCCCATGGACTTAGCCAAATCTTAATCCAAATCAAGTCAAACTCAATTGATTTTCTCATAAATCAATCATATTTTCAATCATCTTCACAAATTTAAATGAAATATACATTTAAATCATCAAAACTAAATCAAATCAATCAAATGTAAACTTGACATGACCAACTCCATGGACTTAGTCAAATTCCTTCATTCCAAAAAATTCAATTGATTTTCTCATGAATCAATCATACCTTCAATCATATTCACAAATATAAATAAAATATACAATCATCAAAACCAAAATCAACCCAAGTCAAACCCAACTTAACCCTTTTTCACTTGAAATGTTCAAATGAAAAACCCATTTGAACCCAATTACAATTGAATTTATATATCAATCCCAAATCCATATATAAACTCAACTAAATCAAACTCAACCAAAATCAAGCCAACTAAACCCAATTGGTCCACTTGACCAAAGTGGCCAATTTGACTTATTTGAGCCAAGTTCTAATCCTAAATTGGATTGAACCAAATCAAAACCTCCCATCATGATTGTTGATCACCTAGGTTGACCAATTGTCACAAATTGGGTTAAACCAAGTCAACTTGGTCATTTGACAAAGTCAACCCCTTAATCCATATGAACCCAAACTAGCCAAATTATAACCTAAGCCTCATACCAAATTAAAATCAATATTTGAATATGGCATGACCTTTAATTGAGTCAAACCAAACCGAATTGACCCTCTTGACCTAAGTTAACCCAAATTGACCTAAAAGATTAAATTGAGTCAAATCAAAAAATAAACCAAATTGATTTCAACTAATGGCTCAAATTCATTCAAATTGATTGAACTTGAGAAGCCATGATTGGACCCAATTGAACTTAATTGACCTACTTAGCCCAAATTGACCTAAAGGTTCAAGTTGGCTAAATCAAAACCAAATCCAAATTATTGAAACCAAACCTACAATCATCTTCAATTGGTCAACTAAACCCAAACCAACACCAACCCAAGCCAATTTGGCCAATTTGGCCAAATTAGTCAACACATTTGACCCAAATGAATTCAAATGAGCCAAAATTAAATATAAGCTAAACTAACCAAACCAATTAAACATCCCAAATGATCATATGAACTTGACAACCCTTGGTTTTACCATATTTGACCAATTGATCAACTTTACCCAACCTAACCAATTTGACCTAAATGAGTCAAATTGAGCCAAACTAACCAAATCAACTCAAATTGACTTGAAATTTGGGCTAACCCACTTTTTTCTTTTTCTACTCAAATCAAATATAATACTAAATGATCATTCTACCCTTGGGTTAAGGGAATCACATGAGACAAATCACCCATGTAAGTGGTCATTTCCATTCCTTGGCCACTTGGTACTCTCCCAATGGTCCACCTAGCACTAGACACCTTGACCAAGGGGTGGTTGGATGACCCATGGGAGGTGAAATCACCTCACCTCCCCATTGGAGCATTTGAAACCCATAGGACACCCATGATTCCTCCTTGGGCTCACACCTTCAACCAACCAAGCTAGCTCACCTCTCTCCACCCATGACTCCACAGATGGTGGGATGATCTAGAAGCTCAACATCCCCTCATTTCCATTCACACACACAAAATCATTCCTCATCCCTAGCTACCCAAGAGACAGCTGCTAGAGCCATGCTCTAAGCTCCCAAGCTTGTTCCTCGATCAAAAAATTCCATTACAGTCTTTCTCAAAATAAGACACTCCCATTTTTGACCTAACTTACCCATTTCTATTTCAAACTCAAATTAAATTTGCATGCACCTTCCCTGGGGCTCATCAAGAAAGAATGAATTATCTCCCAAGCTTCTCGAGAACCAGATGTGGGACTTCAATCAAAGTCGAGCTCCAAATCATCAGTTTGTGGCCTTTGTGAGCGTGAATTGATCAAATTACTCAAGGCTTCATCTCCACTATGAAGCTTCCTCAATCATTTGAGCCATCAGTCTTGAGCTCCTATGAGGTATGCTTCCAAAACCGATCCTTAGGCAAAAATGGGTTGGACCTTTTTAAAGAAAACTTGCATCTCATGTGATCTTGGTCATTGGATCCCATCTGATTGATGTCGTGAAGGTGTGGGATCCTTTTGGAGTTGATCGAGCTTGGTAAGCTTCATCAAGTGAGCAATGGATGGACTCCATTCTCCATCACTGGTGATGTTAGATCACCCACCCCTTCCGCATGATCGAAACGATCGTGATTAGATCCTCTAGATTGATCTGATTTAATCCTATTAAGCTGTAGAATTATTCATAGTCGCCCAATCTTAGATCAAATTGTAGATGAGAAAGCATGTCCGCCTCTACCATGTAGGCATTAAGTCGAATAAGTTTAGGTAGCCAATCCTGCGGTGCCACATGGAAAGTCAGTCGCATATGGAAAGCGTATGCGCCATGTGGCACTAATAGGATTATGCTTTAGGCTTAATTAATCATTTTAAATGGCTAAAACTTCTACAAATCATAGAGAAATAAAAATGCAAATAAATACTCATTTTAAAGGTATTTAATAAAGAATTAAAATGATCTTAACTAATTTTAAATAGTAATTAAGGTTTAATTACAAATTAATTGCTTAATTACTTAATTACTTGAGCAATTAATCTCAAATTTTGTGGGTTAATTTAATGGGATGACCTCACCTCCCATGATTTTCTTGGGATTTATTGCTTACTTAATTAGGAAAATTGATTAATTAAACCTTAACTACTCTTTTAAGTTAATTGATGATTAATTAATCGCATGAACAGTAATAAATTAGTTAATTAAGTTTATTAATCATTGTTTAACAGTAAGTGAACTAAGGAATAGAGTTTGGTCCCCTTTTCTTAAGTTCATTTCACCCCTTTTTAAAAGAAATTTAATTAATATTTAACTAATTAATTAAATAACTTAATCAAACTGAAATCATAATCACATCTGAGTTTAATTAATTAAACCATGGGGTAAATCTTTAGGTGTTTAATAACCTAAAGGAGTTTAATGAAATTATGGTTAGTCCATATGAGTGGGAAAACCATAAGAGTAATTAATTAAGTCCTTTAATCTAGTTAACTATTAATCATGAGCTAGCCCTTTTATTTCTTAGGATCATTGCAAGTTTATTTTCCATGCATATCATGTTGGCTCATAATTATTTAGTTAATTACTTTAAGGTGACATAGGTAATGGTAATTAATTCATCTAATTAAAGTTTCAACTTAATTAACTCATAAAATCAACTTAATTACATTTCCTTAAATTAAATCAAATTACTAATGTGGAATGGGTTTAAAATAACAAGTGGTGATTTCTCTTCTCATCTTTAAATCAAATAAAATACAAAACTTAATTAATAAAGAAGCTTTGGTTTGCTTTAAATAATCTTATTTTATTTGATTGTCCTTAAGAACTAGTTCAGTTGAATGAATCACATGCTTATATTTGATTGTCCTATTTCCAATCATTTTAAATTTAGTATGTCATTTGAATTCATGCATTCATCTTTTCAAAATAAAGTAAAAGATAATGGATTTCCTTTCATGTTAAATTGAATCTTTCTACACTTTAAAAATACAACACTAATGCTCAACACTTACCACAATTATACACATTAGAATTAATTCAAGCTCAAACTTATGATGGTGTATGATGTGATGCATGTTTTTTTTATGATGTATTATTTTAGATTGGATGTTAGGGTGTATACTTTGAATAGCATGATATGCCAATATTAGCTTAATCATATTTTTAGAAGATTATACTTAAGGATGCTTAAAATAAATGTGAATGCTCTTTTGTAGGTTGCTTAAATCTTAAAGCATAATCCAAGTTAGATGGTCTTTTACTTATGTGTATGTTATGTCCAAATTGTAAATATAAATCTTAGGATTATGTATATTTAGCCCTCTATTTTGTAGGTGTTGTTAGATTTAATTTTTCCACATAAATGTAATTTTTGCAATAGGAATTAGAACTAGTGCTATGGGGGGTTAGGATGAGCAGTGGCTAGAAGGCTTTGTCCTTGGGTGCCTTGTGATGCCTTTGAAGCAACCACCATCCAAATCAAAGGAACCAAATTAGAAATGGATAAATAAAGAAAGAAGACCTCCATAGCATTTATACAATTATAATTATTCTTTCATATTCCATTATATAACTGAAAATCCATTCTCTCTTGAGTTTTCTTTTTATGATAGTTTATATAATTATTTGATGTTATGTTTACATTGTGCATTAAGATGGCATGCTTTGATAGTTTCTTAAATGATTGATGCTTTAATGTGTGGCTTGGATCTGATTGGCTCTTAGGATAAAAAATGTTTACTCAATCACTCATAACTAAATTTTAAACAACTAACCTCATCATAATGACTAAGACATAAATAAGATATAGATTTTGACCCCTTAGATGTATGGTTGTATGTTTCACATCATGCATGTCCTTTTCTCTTGAACATGAAGGATCTCCATCCTTGCATGATAAATGAATGCTAAATGAGCATCCCTTGTAGTAGAATTCTTATTTGACCCACTATTCATCATTTAGGCCCTCTCATCTTGTTCATTGAATCTCTCAATATCATCCTTTTTTTTTGGAGTTTGGAGATGTTGATCCTTAAGTAGGCAAGGGTTCTTAGACTCATAAGTGATTGATACACACATTAGAACTCTATGTTTCTATAACATTCATGTAAAGAGGTTTGTTAAATCCCCTAAAAGTCTTCATGTTGAATGTAAGTAAATAAAAACCTAAAACCTAAACAATAACCAAAAAAAAACCTAAAATAAATAATAAATAAAACCTAAACCTAAACTAAAAAATAACCTAAACCTAAAAAATAATGAAATAAATAAATAAACCTAAACTAAAATAAAATAAACCTAAACTAAAACCAAATAAACTAAACTTAAACCCAAATAAATAAAATAAAATCTGCCAAAATAAATAACTTAAACTAAAAATAACTAAAATAAACCTAAAATAAAACCAAAACCTAAACCTAAAAAAACTTAAATCTAAACCTCAAAATAAAAAAAGAAAACATAAACTAAAAAATAAAATAAAAATAAACCTAAACCTAAAAAATAAAAGTAAATGAAAAACTAAAATAAATAAACCTAAAATAAATAAACTAAAATAATTAAAATAAACCTAAACCTAAAAATTAACTAAAATAAAATAATAAAATATAAAATAAATAAACACTAGTTTGCCTTTAAAATAAAATAGATATATAAATATGTAAATAAGCCCTAAACCTAACCTGAGCCCTAAACATGAGAAAACCCACAAACTATAAAACCCTAAACTAAAAGGCTAAACCTGAGCCCTGTGACCCTAAATAATAATACCCATCCCAAACCATAAAACCCTAGCCCTAAAAGAGAACACTGACCCCAGGCCTGAGCCAAAAAAAAAAACCCTAGATAAGCCCAAAAGATTAAAATAAATCACAAAATACAATAATAAAAATATATAACCAAGATAAAATAAAATAGATGAAAAAATAAACATACTACCTGACCTAAAACCTAAAAAGAAAATAAGATAAAACTAAGATAAAATAAATAAACCTAAACTACTAAAATAAAACCTAAAACAATAAAAAAAAAGTTAAAATAAAATAAATTAAAATTAAATAAATAAACCTACAATAAACTAAAAATAAAACCTAAAATAATAAAATAAAACTTAAATAAACTAGAAAAACTAAACCTAAAAGATATAGATGAACCAAAACTTAAAATAAAATAAACTAACTAAATAAATAAAATAAATCCTAAACCTAAAATAAACTAAACTAATACCTAAAATAAACAAATAAAATAAACTAAACTAAAATAAACAAAACTAAAAACCAAACTAGATAAACCTAAAATAAAACCTAAACCTAAAAAAAAATAAGATAAAACCTAAACTTAAAAAATAAAATAAAATAAATCTAAACTAAAAAAAATAAACCTAAACCTAAACTAAATGAACAAAAATAAACAAAATAAAAATAAACCAAATAAAATAAACTAAAATAAAAAAATAAACCTAAATAAAATAAAATAAAATAAAGTAAATATATAAACTAAAATAAACTAACTGGGTTTAATTTATTTTTAAAAAAACCATAAATTTGAAATCCTAAACCCTAAACCTAAACCTAAAATAAAAAACCCAAACCCAACCAGACACAAATAAACCAAAAAAACTAAATAAATTAAAAAAAACTTAAACCACAAACTAAACACAAACCAACCAGAATGAGGCACTTGATAATAACATCCCTGTGAGCTCAATCTAGATCACGGGTGTTGGAGGCGAAGCGGGTACAGTTACGAGGTGGTAGGGAATGTGAGTCTTGGAAGATATGGAGCCATCCTTCAAGCAAGTGGTTATGGAGATCAGTAGTACGAAGGTTACTGATTATGGTTGTGGCGTGGGAGATCTCGAGGATATGATTGTAGATCCACCTACTAGGTGGGTGGTTAGATGAACTGGACAAGCGAAGAATGTATGATCGATTTCTTTGATGTTATAGTAGAGCAGTTCTGGTTAACTAAGGTTTTTGATTTATTCTATGTGTGATCATTTTTTATCTATGTCATCGCTTGTGTCTTAGAAAACTTGGTGTGTTACTTGGTTGATAAAATCGAAAAGAAGAAATGTTGAATCTGAATTTGTTCTCTATTAAAAAATATTCAAAACCGTAAACTAAAACCTAAACAAACCTAAACCTAACTTAAACCCTTAAAAAATCCTAAAAAATGATAAACCCTAAACCCTAAACTCTAAAACCCAAATAACCAAATCCAAAACTAAACCTAAACCACAAAAACCCAAAACAAAACCCCAAAGAAACCACAAACTTAAAAAATATCTAAAATAAAACACAAAATTAAAATAAATAAACTAACTAAAAATTTAAAAATAAACATAAAAAAATAAAAAAAACTAAAATAAATAAAAATAAACTAAATATATGAAGTAAAAAACCTAAACCTAAAGAAAATAAAATAAATAAATAAAAAACCTAAAGTAAAACCTAAACCTAAACCTAAAAATGAAATAAAATAAAAATAAAAATAAACTAAAATAAATAAAGAAAAACTTAAACTAAAATTAAATAAAATAAAATAAACCTAAGAATAAAAACTTAATAAAATAAAACTAAATGTAGAAATAAAATAAAATAAATCTAAAATAAAATAAAACAAAAATAAAATAAAAACCTAAACCTAAAAAAACCTAAAAATGATTAAATAATAAACCCTAAACCCTAAACTAAAAAAACCTAAACCTAAAATAAAAATAAAATAAACAAAATAAAATAGACCTAAACCTAAACTAAAATAAACTAAAATAAAATAAATAAAACCTAAACCTAAACCTAAATAAATTAGACTAAATCAAACCAAAACTAAATTAAATTAAATAAATTAAAAAAACCTAAACCTAAACTAAAAAAAAACCTAAAATAAACTAAAAAATAAAACCTAAAACTGAACTAAAAGGAAAATAAAACAAAACCTAAACTTAAAAATAAAAAATTAAAACCTAAAACCAAAAAAAATAAAATAAAATAAATCTAAAATAAACATAAAAAAATAAATTAAAATAAAAAACTAAAATATAAAACAAATAAAATAAACTAAACTAATTAAATAATAAATAAATAAAATAAAAAAAATAAACTCATATAAAATAAACTAAATAAAACTAAACTGCCAGGTTTGAATTTAAATAAATACTAAACATTAAATTATAAATAATTATTAAACCTAAACCATAAAAACCTGGACCCAACCCTAAACCTAACCCTACTCTGACCAAACCCAACCTGACCTAAAACCACAACCACAAATCTTTAAACCTGAGCCACAAAAACATACCACAAACCCTGAGCCACAACCACAACTGACCTATAAAAAAAATAAAACCACAAACCCAAATCTACCTGAGCCAAAACTACTAAACCACAAAATATACAAAACCCCAAAAATAATATAACCACAACCATAAATAAAATGACCCCAACCACCCTGAAACCCTAAAACCACAAACCCCAAAATAAAAAAATTAAGAAAATAGAATCTTGATGGAAACATCACATCAAAGGCTCAATAGATCTAGCGATGGGCTGAGCAGCCATGATTATCCTGGTGATGATAGGATCTAGAGGTGGTGGTCGGAGCAGCGGTAGTTATGGAGGTAAGAGGAACGACAAAGGTTATAGATGTGCTAGTGGTAAACGGTAAATAAATGATCACTCTAAAAACCCAAACACCAAACTAACCAAACCCAAAATTAAAAAAAAACCCATACTAACCTAAACCTTTAATAATAAAACATAAAAAATAAACCTAAAAAAAAACCAAAAACCCTAAATAAACCTAAACCTGAATGAAAAAAAATAAAAAAAACCACATACCTAAACCCAAAACCCTAAAAAAACCCAAAATAACTAAACCTAAATAAATAAATAACCCTGAGCTGAATACCTAAAACCCACTGAGCCATACTGACATAAAAACCACAAAAAACTGAGCCCAGATAAAAGAGCTTTATCTAAACTGACCATAAACCCTAAACCCTAAAACAACCTAAACCTAAATAAAATAAAAAATAAACTAAATTAAAATAAAATAAAGAATAAAATAAACTAAAATAATTTAGAAAAGTAAAAACTAAAAATAAACTAAGAATAAAAATCTTAACATAAAAAAATAACACTAAATAAAAACACCTAATTAACCTAAAATAAATTAAAGCTAAACCTAAACTAAAAAAAGTTCTAAACCTAAAATAAAAATAAAATAAAGAAACCTAAACCAAAACTAAAATAAACTAAACTAAAATAAATAAAACCTAAACCTAAACTTAAAATAAATTAAACTTTAAAACCTGATAAACCTAAAATTAAACCCAAATCTTAAGAATGGGCATAACCTTGACAACATGAATATCACCATCAAATAGGCTCAGTCTAGATCTAGCGGTGGAGGCAAAGGTGGAGGCGGCAATTATCGCAATGGTGGTGGGGGATCTAGAGGTGCTCGTGGATATGGAGGTGGTGGTTGGAGCCATGGTGGTTTTGGAGATGAGAAGAGCAATAGAGGTTACAATCGTGGTGGTGGCGGTGGGAGAGATCGGGAATATGATAGTAGACCTCGTTACTCGAGAGGCAGGGGTGGTTCTGATGGGAAATGGAGAAACTAAGGAATGACCGATCCGATCTGCTTCTTATGGAATTGTGTCTTTATAACAGAGAGGGTTCTACTTATCTAGGGTTTATTTATTTTCTCTTTGTGTGCTCATTTTAATATTATAAACTTGTGTGTAGAAAACTTGGGGTTTTGGTTGATGAGTTCAAAAAAGAAAAATGTTGAATGAATTTATTCTCTATAAAAAAAAATCATAAATAACTTAAAAAAAGCCTAAACTCTATACCACTAAGCCCTAAAAAACCCAAACCAAACCCTAAAACTAAACCCTAAAAAAAATCCCAAACTCAAAAACCCTAAACTAAAATTAAAAAAAAAAAATGACCCTAAACCCAAAATAAAAATACCTAAAAAAAAATAACCCTACCCTAAACCCTATAAACTCTAAATCCAAAACTTCCCTAAACTCTAAAACCACAACCCTAAACCATAAATAAAACTAAACCTAAATTTAACCCTAAACCATAAACTAAAAACTAAACCCAAATCTAATAAAATAAAACCTAAACTAAAAACCTAAAAATAAAATAAATAAATTGTAAATCAAAATAAAATAAAATAAAATAAATGAAATAAACTAAAATATAAACCTAAAAAAAAAAAAAGAAAATAAATAAAGTAAATTAAAATAAAATAAAATCTACACTAAATAAAAATAAAAAACTTAAATAAAAATAAAATAAACCTAAAATAAAATAAAATAAACTTAAAAATAAAATAAAATAAAAACTAAATAAAACCTAAACTAAACAATAAACCTAAAATAAAACTTAAAATAAATAAAAAAATTAAACCTAAACCTTAAATAAAAAAAAAAAAACTAAACCTAAAATAAAAAATAAAATAAACTAGACTATAAAATAAAATAAGTTAAAATAAATAAAACCTAAACCTAAACCTAAAATAAACTACACCTAAACCTAAATCTAAACTAAATAAAATAAAATAAACTAAAATAAACTTAAACCTAAAATTAAAAAATAAAACTTAAAAAAATAAGCCTAAAACTTAAACCTAAAAAAAATAAAAAACTAAATCTAAACCTAAAAAATAAAAAATAAAACCTAAGCGAAAAAAAATAAATGAAAGATAAAACTAAATTAAAAAATAAAAAAAAACCTAAACTAAATAAAGATAAACTAAATAAACTAAATAAATAAACCAACCTAAATATAATAAAGATAAAAGCTATGAAAATCTAAAACTATAACCTAAACTCTGGTTTTTGGTTTCTTTTTATAAAACCCTAGGCCAGTGGTCCAAATGCTACCACCACCCCAGGCTGACTCATAAAACTGACCCCCCAAGGCCTTAAGACCACTACCACTGACCCTGAGGCTAAATTCTACCTAAGCCACTCTAGGCTCTGGGCCCTGACCCACCCTGATCTACTACCTATCACAGGCCAGTCCAAATCCTAACCACCACCCACCATCTTACAAAATATTAAAATACTAAAAATACCTTAACTGATAAATAGGCCTGAGCTAAAACATAAAAATAAAACCAAAATAAAGATATTCTAAAATAATTAAAATAAACTATAAAATAAAAAAACTAAATAAAATAATAACATAAACCCAAACCCCAAAGATCATAAACCTAAATATGTTAAAATATAAATAAACCTAAACTAAATAAAAATAAAACATAATTAAAAATAAAACCTAAAGCTAAAACCTAAAAAAATTAAAATAAAAACCTAAATAAAATAAAAGCTAAAAATAAATTAATAAAACTTAAACTACTAAATTAAAATAAACCTAAAATAAAATACATAAACAAAATAAAATGAAACATAAAAAAAATAAAAAAAAACTAAAAATAAAATAAAATAAAATTAAACTAAACCTAAAAATAAACCTAAAAATAAAACCTAAAGTAAATAAAATATAAAACTTAAACTAAAAAAAATAACCTAAACTAAAATAAAAAAAAATGAAATAAACCCAGCTAAACTAAAATAAATAAAACTCTAAACCTAAAATACAATAAACATACTAAAATAAAATAAAATAAAAATAAAATAAACCTAAACTAAACTAAAAAATAAAACCTAAAATAAACCTAAAATAAAACATAAACTAAACAAAATTTAAATAAATCTAAAAAATAAAATAAAATTTAAACCTAAATAAAATAAAATAAAATAAACTAAAGAAACATAAACCTAAACAAAACCTAAAATATGAACCAACTAAATAAATAAATAAATAAAATAAACTAAACTGATTAAAATTATTAAATAAACTATAATAATAAATAAACTAAAGATGAACATTGGTTTCTTAATTTTTAAATAAAAAAATCCTGCCACACCCAGGCCCTACTGACTAATATCCCTAAATCCTGACCACAGGCCATGAGCCAAGCCCTAGACCATAAACAGGACTGGCCTAAACACTAACTTAACCACAGGCCACCAACCACTGAGCCTACTCTAAGTGACCTGGGCTTTAAATACCAAGGGAGGTTGTTATAGGCCACTGGTGAAGCAGCCCCAGGCCCTGAGCACATTTAATCCAATTCAGGCCACAAAAGACCTCTAGACACTGAGCCAGGCTAAAGAGCCAACATCTAGGCCATGACATGAGCTCTGACCAAGAGCCCCACTGCTGGGCCACAAATGAGATCTGAGCCCAGACCACCAGGCCCTAAATAAGATCCACAGGCCCTAGGCTTGCCACAGGCCCTAGCCATGGGCCCTGGGTTAATTATAGGCCACAACCTGGGCCACAGGCCCAACCTGAGCTAGGCCCCTAAACAGGCCTAGGCCCTGGGCCACAGGCCACAAGATACTGAGCCATGGGCCCAGGCTTTAACTGAGGCCAAGGCCTGGCCAGACCCAAAGACCCTAACCCAGACCCTGAGCCCAAGACCTGAGCCTAGATCTTGAGCTGACATACTAAATAAAATGTAAAATAAATAATAAATAAAATAAAACTTATGCTAAAACCTTATCATAAACCTAAAAATAAAATAAAATAAAAAAAAACTAAAATAAAAATAAAACCTAAACTAAATAAAAAATAAAACAAACTTAAGAATAAAAACCTAAATAAAGAAAAATAAAAAATAAACATAAAATAAAATAAAAAAACTAAAAATAAAAACCAAAAAAAATAAAACTTAAAAATAAAAAAATAAAACTTAAATCCTAAATTAAAAAAAAAACCTAAATCAAAAATAAAAATAAAATAAACAAAATAAAATAAAGCTAAACCTAAACTAAAATAAATAAAACCTACACCTAAACCTAAACTGAATAAAATAAAATAAACTAAAAATTATCCTAAATTTAAATAAAAAATAAAGCCTAAGAATAAACCTAAAATATAAACCTAAACCATAAACCTAAAAAAATAAAATAAAAATCTAAACCTAAACCAAGGAACGATGAAGGTTACATCCATTGTGTTGGTAAAGGGAGAGATCGGGGATATGATGGTCAATCCTACTCAAGGGGTGGTTAGAAGGAGAATAAATTGAAGAATGGTTAGATCCGATCTGTTCATATGCGTCTTATAGTAGAGATGATTCTACTCATCTAGAGTTTTTTATTTGCTCTAAGGGTGCTCTTTTATTATCTATGTCATCGCTTGTGTCTAAGAAAACCTAGGGTGGTACTTGGTTGATGAAATCAAAAAGAAGAGATGTTGAATCTGAATTTATTCTCTATTACAAAAAAAAAAAAACCCTAAACTAGTAAACTTAAACCAAAACCAAAATAAAAAAAATTTGAACCCTAAACTTAAAACCAAAACCCAAATCCCTAAACACTAAACCATAAAACCTCAACCCTAAAACACTAAGTTATAAACCACAACCCAATCCACAACCATAAACCCTAAAACCCTAAAACATAAAACCTAGACCATAAACTAAACCCTGAAACCAAACCACAGACTTACTGAGCATGTATATCCTAAAACCAAACTAGGCCCTGGACTACAACCCTAAACATGGCAAACCCATAAAGTTCTAACCACTAAGCTAGTCTGAAACCTAACCCTGATCCCGACCACAGGCCCTAAACTGATCCTGAGCCTTGGACCATGAGGCAAGCCTGAGCCCCAGACCCAGGCCTAGGCCTGGAGCCCGGCCCTAGGCGAAGGCAGACCACAAAGCTAACACTGAAATAGGCCATAAAACCTGACAAGGCCACAATCAAGACCCAAAACTAAAGATCTAAAAATAAAATAATTAAAAACCTAAAAAAGAAATAATAAAATAAATAACCTAAAGTAAAACCTAAACCTAACCTAAAATGAAATAAAATAAAAATAAAATAAACTAAAATAAATAAAGAAAACCTTAAAGTAAAAAATAAAATAAACCTAAGAATAAAAAAACTTAATAAAATATAAATTAAATGTAAAAATAAAATAAAATAAAATAAATCTAAAATAAAATAAAACAAAAATAAAATAAAAACCTAAACCTAAAAAATAAACCTAAAAAACCTAAAAATGATTAAATAATAAACCCTAAACCCTAAACTAAAAAAACCTAAACCTAAAATAAAATAAAATAAACAAAATAAAATAGACAAAACCTAAACTAAAATAAACTACACTAAAATAAATAAAACCTAAACCTAAACCTAAAATAAATTAGATCTAAACCAAAATCAAAACTAAATTAAATTAAATAAATTAAAAATAAACCTAAACCTAAACTAAAAAAAACCCTAAAATAAACCTAAAATAAAACATAAAACAACCTAAAAGGAAAATAAAACCTAAACCTAAACTTAAAATAAAAAATTAAAACTTAAACCAAAAAATAAAATAAAAATAAATTCAACTAAAAATAAACTAAACCTAAAATAATTTAAAATAAAAACCAAACTAAAATAAATAAACCTAAAATAAATAAACTAAACTAATTAAAATAATAAATAAACCTATATAAAATAAAATAAAATTGGAATAAATAAAATAAATGAGAATAAACCTACCTGATTGCTGATTTAGATAAGATACTAGGCATTAAATTCTAGGCTAATTATTACCCAAGTATAAAAACCCTAAAATCTGACCTGAGCCACCTGACCTAAACCCTGAGCCACTAAACCTACCCACCCAACCCTAAACCACGGACCCTAGGCCCTAAATGCTAGAGCCACTGAGCCACAAGGCATGAGCCCAGGCCAGGCTCACCACAACCCTGCAAACCCTAAACAGGCCCAGACCCTAGGCCCCAGACCCCCAGGCCTGCAGTCTGAGCCCTAAACC
This sequence comes from Cymbidium sinense, assembly GCA_021442155.1. Classification (NCBI taxonomy): domain Eukaryota; kingdom Viridiplantae; phylum Streptophyta; class Magnoliopsida; order Asparagales; family Orchidaceae; genus Cymbidium; species Cymbidium sinense. The sequence goes on from JAKCPB010000936.1 coordinate 109,955, forward strand.
TCAACCACAACCTGAGCCCCAAATCTAACCTAAACCCACAAAACATGACCCCAATCTAAACCACAAACCTGACCACAACCACAAACCCCAAATCATAAACCCCAAACCCTAAACCCTAAACCAACCACAAACCTAACCAACCTTAATCCCCTAAGAATGGCTGAATCTTGATGGCGGAACATCACCATCAACGGCTCAATCTAGATCTAGTGATGGGCTGGCAGAAGCCATATGTAGTGATGGCGGGGATCTAGAGGTGGTGGTGAACAGATGGTTATGGAGGTAAGAGGCGGCGGAGGTTATAGATGTGCTAGTGGGGAGAGATGGGTATATGATGGGGATCTACTCGAGGCGGGGTGGTTTACGATGGGAATTGGAGAAAGCGAAGAACGACCGATTTGATCTGCTACTTATGGAACTGTGTCTTTATTATTGAAATAGTTCTACTTATCTAAGGTTTTTGATCTACTTTATGGGTGCTCTTTTTTCATTTATTTCATCGCTTGTTTCTTAGAAAACTTGGGATGCTACTTGGTTGATGAAATCGAAGAAGAAATGTTAAATC